>CM031953.1:23034908-23037408 GCA_018749465.1 Paracanthobrama guichenoti
AAGTACTAAACTACTAAACAGTACTAACATAACTAAAACATAAAAATAATAAAAACTAAACTACTACTAAAACTACTAAACTATTGAAAACTACTAAAACTTTAATTAAAATTAAAGTAAAAACAGAAAATATAAAAAATAAAATCTTATTTAATAAATTTATATAATAAATTATACTAAATTAACACTGGTATAAAGTCAGTTTCCCTTAAGTTAATGACATTAACTATGAACACTAACATTTGACAACCAGGTAGTGTCCAAATACCTGTTTGTCTTCACTTTGAGCAGTATATCTTTTGTTTTATCATTTATCAAATTCATTCTGAGAAATGTTGTGCTTGAAAAGTGTGCTAATGCTATATTTCTTTATCTAATGCAATCAGATTCATATATTTTGAGTGTGGACTGAGTGTTTTGTCATAATTGTTCATGACTGTGATTGAGGTAGCTTGCTCATGCATGCTGATTATTCAAAGGCACTTGTTCCTCAAAGATCAGGTGAGCATTTGTCTGAGAGGAGCGCTGGCAGAAACTAGGGGAAAGGTCAGTGTTAAGTGGTCGTCTAAATATGTTCGCTAGAAAGTGGCCCGCTATCAGCCAGACTAATGCTGGCTTTGCACCAAAACGCTGTGTGATATGTGCTATTTATAAACCGCACTGTCTGACCGCAAAGAAAGCAGGGCATTTAGTACAGGCCGCTTTCAAATGATACATTTTCTGTAATACTTATTTTTTAAGTTATTAACGGGAAAACATACCTTTTTAGAATATACTCAGTTTAACAGTAAGAACCGAGCGCAAGTACCTGTGGGAAATCCCAGTATTTTATCATAATGAGCTGAATGGGTAATTATATGTCTGACTAATGCAAATTCTGGCAAGCAAAGTATTAAACAGCTAAATGTTTGAAAGGAGAGATCAAGTATATGGATGTCATCTTTTTAACATTAAGAACACTCTGACTGGTCCACTAAGGAATGGAGACTGCAGAAAATGTTCTTTGGGCCTGATCTGAGATCAGGGTTTGGCAGACGTTGGGTAGTTTGTGTTCAAGTGACTCACTGTACCAGAAAAGTACCACATCTCGCAACACAAGGAATATTGAGAAACATTTCCAGTACGGTCATACAATTCCTCTGAAAATGTATTGAAAATGTTTATTTGCAATAAAAAGGGCCGATAACAAAAGCCCAAAACAACAAAAAATGACATCTCTGGAGTGAACTGCATGATACTGGTGATGACTTAGACACATAGAGACACATCTTATACAAATACACATATATAACATACACAGTGCGAGAGCTGCGTATCAAGTAATAGATCAGTACACAAAAAAGACACATAACGTTAATAAACAGAACACACACACACACACACACACACACACACACACACACACACACACAGAGCTGAATGATTTTAAAGCAGCTTTTTCAGTTCTTCACTGCTGGTGGTAGAAACAAGGATGTACATGTCCATGCCCTCCAATTATTCCTCTATTTCTCTTCTTTACCAATGAAATTGTCTCCTTTTCTTGCGTTTTTCTTTTAATCTGTCCATCTTCTGTTCTTCTTCGGAAAGCCCATCTATCTCTCTCTGCTTCCCGTTCTCCGTCTGATCTTGCACTTTCCTTCGTGTCGTTGATCTGTCTATCCTCCATCTCCAGTCCCTCATTGGCTACTGCATCCGCTTCCTCCACTCTTCTCCCCTGTCGCCGCTTTCTTGCGTCTCTTGTTCAGCAAGGGGTTACTGGAGGCATCTAAGTCTTTAATCTTCACCTGCTCATAATCTACACGCATGGTGGCCAACGCACTGGTCAACTCTTCCTACAAACCAAGAGAAAGAAAGAAGAAAAATTAGAAAAGAAATTAAAATGGTATAACATACTAAACTTAAAGGGACATTAAAACGATTTCTGAAAAATGCTGTTGAAATCGGACAGAGCACCACAACAAACTTGCAGCCAATCAGCAGCAGGGGGCGTGTCCACTCATGATGAAAGAGGAGAGAGAGTGGGCAAGAGGGAGATTTGAAGAGAGACATTACAAAAGAGGAATATCACTGGAAAAGAAGGATTTAAAAAAAAATAATGTTAACCTTTATTTAACCAGGCAAGTTACTTAAGAACAAGTTCTGATCACGGATTATGATCAGGCATTATTATTAGAAAAGCATTCCAGCGCTGGAAGGCCTGAAAGAGGACGCAGAGGTTGCGTTGTTTCTGCTCCATACGTGAGTAACGCTGGTTTTGAGTGTGTGCTACTGGTGACTAACAACAATCTCTTGCTATATACTCATGTACTGTCATTACCTGCCATTTTTTTGTGAAGCTTTATTTTTCTTCACTTTAGCTATGATATATAAGAGACATCCATTCTTGCACTGCCTGTTCGTGCAGAGGGGCGGAGCAATGAATGGAGGGGTGTGTTTGTTTGGGTGATTTCATATATCAACAATGTTCAGTAATAATTCTCAGAAATCACTTACTGTACCT
>CM031953.1:23047408-23152408 GCA_018749465.1 Paracanthobrama guichenoti
ACTAAATTGATCAAAAGTGACAGTAAAGACATTTATAATGTTACAAAATTTCAAATAAATGCTGTTCTTTTCAACTTTCCATTCATCAAAAAATCCAGAAAAAATCATTGAGCCCCAAAATAGGAATATTAAAATGATTTCTGAAGGATACTGAACATTGAAGACTGGAGTAACGATGCTGAAGATTCTGCTTTGCATCACAGGAATAAATAACTGCCAGGGTTTTCCTCTGACAGTTCTATCAGTCTTGTCTTTGTTTCATGTCTCTATGTTTGTGTTGTGTGTCACCACATGGCTTTGTCTTTGTTTGTGTTTGACATGTGCTCCTCTTGTCCTGCCTCCTTGTTTCCAAATACCACGCTCTCTTGTTTAGTTGATTAGTCCTCGTTTGTCTGAGTGTGCTCACCTGTTCCTTGTCTGAGTGTCTCAGACCCCTGATTTATGTAGTATTTTTGCTTTGTTGACAGCATGTGACCTTTTTTTGTCAGTGGTAATTGACAGCATCTCAAAAAAAAAACTTAAATAGTTTTCAACCTGAAACATTGCTTTATTAAACGTCCACTGCTTTCCAGCCGCTTGCTGCCCATTAAAGAAGAACAGTTATGTAATAGCTCATTTCAAATAAAAGGAAAGAACATTCTATTTTATGCAATTTACTACACAGATTCAGTACAGAAAGTTTTTCTGTGTGTCCGTCCTTTCTCTCCCCCAAAGTGGGATGTCACAGTCATGGCGTGCAGTGGAACAGAGTGAGACCTTGACATTGCACATGCATCCCATCAGAGTGTATTTTTGGGTCCTGAAAGCTTCTGCTGCAGTAACACCCAGTGTAACCTCTTGGTTTGTGTCCCTTTTAAAGAACATGATGTCTATGATCAATTGATACTTACTGTATAGTTTCATAAATACAAACCCGATTCCAAAAAAGTTGGGACACTGTACAAATTGTGAATAAAAAAGGAATGCAATAATTTATAAATCTCATAAACTTATTTTATTCACAATAGAATATTGATAACATATCAAATGTTGAAAGTGAGACATTTTGAAATGTCATGCCAAATATTGGCTCATTTTGGATTTCATGAGAGCTACACATTCCAAAGAAGTTGGGACAGGTAGCAATAAGAGGCCGGAAAAGTTAAATGTACATATAAGGAACAGCTGGAGGACCAATTTGCAACTTATTAGGTCAACTGGCAACATGATTGGGTATAAAAAGAGCCTCTCAGAGTGGCAGTGTCTCTCAGAAGTCAAGATGGGCAGAGGATCACCAATTCCCCCAATGCTGCAGCCAAAAATACTGGAGCAATATCAGAAAGGAGTTTCTCAGAGAAAAATTTAAAAGAGTTTGAAGTTATCATCATCTACAGTGCATAATATCATCCAAAGATTCAGAGAATCTGGAACAATCTCTGTGCGTAAGGGTCAAGGCCGGAAAACCATACTGGATGCCCGTGATCTTCAGGCCCTTAGACGGCACTGCATCACATACAAGTCAAGTCAAGTCAAAGTCAGCTTTATTGTCAATTCTGCCATACGTACAGTACATACATACAGAGAATTGAAATTCTATGACTCTCAGACCCTAGGTGCCTGACAACAACAAAACAATAACAACAAAAGTTTAACAGTAACAACAACAGAAGAAAGATTAAAAAAAGATGGATAAAGTGAATTATAGAGGTAAAGTGGCGATGGCAAATAGTGCAAACAATGGTAACAATAGTGCAATTTCAGATTTAAGTCAGTGCAGGTAAAAATACATGGGGTGGGTTGGGTGATTCCCAGATCAGGTGCGTGGGGCAGAAGAGGGGAGGGTCGGCAGAGTCGGGAGGGAGTTCAATGCCCTGACAGCTAGGGGAATGAAGCTGTCCTTCAGTCTGCTGGTCCTTGCTTGAGACTGCGAAGCCTCCTCCTGATGGCAGCAGACTGAAGAGGCTGTGCGATGGTGGGTGGGGTCTCTCGCAATGATGAGGGCTTTGCGGAGAGGCGGGAGTTATAAATGTCCTGGAGGGTGGGAGAGAGACACCAACGATCTTCTCAGCTGCTCTCACGGTGCGCGCTGAAGTGCTTTACGGCAGGATGCGTTGCAGGCGCCGTACCACACAGTGATGCAGCTGGTCAGAATGCTCTCAATGGTGCCTCTGTAGAAGGTGCGCATGATGGGAGCTGGGGCTCCGGCTCTTCTCAGCTTGCGGAGAAAGTAGAGTCGCTGCTGTGCTTTCTTGGTCAGTGCTGTGGAGTTGGCGGTCCAGGAGAGGTCCTCTGTGATATGCACACCCAGGAATTTGGTGCTCCTCACCCTTTCCACGGTCATACCGTTGATGGTCAGAGGAGTGTGCTGGGTGTGCATTCTCCTGAAGTCAACAACAATCTCCTTCGTCTTCTCCACGTTCAGAGAGAGATTGTTGTCGCCACACCACCTGGCCAGGCGGCTCACCTCGCTCCTGAAGTTCGCCTCATCATCGCTGCTAATGAGACCAACTACGGTCGTGTCGTCCGCAAACTTGATGAAGAGATTGCTGTTGTGTATGGGTGTGCAGTCATGTGTCAGCAGAGTGAAAAGGAGGGGGCTCAACACACATCCCTGAGGGGCTCCAGTGTTCATGATGATGGAGTTGGATGAGTTACTGCCGACCCAAACTGCCTGAGGTCTTCCGTCAGGAAGTCCAGCAACCAGTTGCACATCGATGTGCTGAGTCCCAGCTGTGACAGTTTTTGAGTGAGCTGTAGAGGGATGATTGTATTGAATGCTGAACTAAAGTCTATGAACAGCATTCTGACATAAGTGTCTTTATTTTCCAGGTGAGTGAGTGCTGAATGGACGGTGGTGGCGATGGCGCCATCGGTCGAGCGTTTTGACCGATATGCAAATTGGTAGGGGTCCAGGGAGGGGGGGAGGACAGACTTAATGTGGTGCATGACTAGCCGCTCAAAGCACTTCATAAGGATGGGGGTAAGTGCGACTGGATGGTAGTCGTTGAAGCAGGATGGAGATGATTTCTTAGGGACTGGAATGATGGTGGTTGCTTTGAAGCATGTGGGGACGACAGCTTGACTCAGTGAGATGTTGAAGATGTCTGTGAAGACATCAGTGAGTTCCTCTGCACAGTCTCTCAATACACGCCCAGGAATGTTGTCAGGACCTGGAGCTTTGCGCATGCGTTGACCCTGCTGAGGGATCTTCTCACGCTGTCCCTGGGCAGTGACAACATCAGGTCATCGGGAGGAGGAGGTGACTTCTGTGCAGTGGTGCTGTTGTGAGCTTCAAAGCGAGCAAAGAAAGTGTTCAGCTCATTCAGCAGGGGGGTGGAGCTGTCACATGTCCGTACAGGGGGCTTATAATCTGTGATGGTCTGAATACCCTGCCACAGGCTCCTTGTGTCTCTGCTGTCGCTGAAACGATGGGCTATCCTCCTGGAGTACTGTCTCTTAGCCTTCCTGATGCCGCGTGACAGGTTGGCCCTTGCTGTCCTTAGGCCCACCTCATCTCCAGCTCTGAAGGCAGCGTTACGCGTCTTCAGGAGTCTGTAGACATTTCCTGTCAGCCACGGTTTTTGGTTGGGCCAGACGGTGATGGTCTTTGTGACTGTTACATCCTCCATACACTTGGTGATATAAGAAGTAACAGTCTGAGAGTACTCCTGGATGTCTGTGGTGTTGTGGTAGGTTGCAGCCTGTTTAAACATGTCCCAGTCAGTGGTGTCGAAGCAGTCTTGGAGAGCCTCTGATGACCCTTCAGGCCAGACTTGAATCTGCTTCTGGACTGGTTTGGTGGCTTTCACAAGTGGTCTGTATGCTGGCATTAACATAACAGTGATGTGATCTGAAGCACCCAGGTGGGGGAGGGGAAGGGCTTTGTAAGCTCCTCTCTGTGTAGTGTACACAAAGTGCAGAGTGTTTTTACCACGTGTTGGGAAGTCAATGTGTTGATGAATTTTTGGAAGCACACTCTTTAGGTCTGCATGGTTGAAATCTCCAGCCAAGATGAGAAAAGCATCTGGGTGGGCTGTCTGCTGATCACTGATGTGATTATTTAGTGCCTCACTCCTGTTATTGTTGGAGCTGGGGGGGATGTATACAGCAACAAGTATAATAGCTGAATATTCCCGCGGTAGATAAAACGGCCGACATTTAATAATCATAAACTCCACCAGGGGTGAGCAGTGTTTGCAGACCACAACAGCATCGCGGCACCACGCATCATTGGTGTAAACACAGAGTCCGCCGCCGCGGTCTTACTCTCCTCGACGAGAGCTCTGTCCGCCCGATGGCATGTGCGCTGATCGAGCTGAATGGCGTGGTCCGGAACGCTGTTGTTGAGCCATGTTTCCGTGAACACAAAAACACAACAGTCTCATACAGTCTTCCGAGTAGAGCAAAGAAGACGAAGATCGTCCAGTTTATTGTCCAATGAGCGTACATTAGCGAGAATGATGGGATAGCCGGCTTGTGTGGTTTAGCCGCTAGCCTGACACGGATACCTCCGCGCTTCCCCCTCTTCTGTTTCCTCTCACCCCGTTTGTGGCGCCTCCACTGTGGAGAGGTGCAGTAGTGGGGGACGGTGATGGGGTAGGCCCCCAGAGAAGGCCGTGATCCCGCAGATCTTGAGCGAGCGCCGAGCTTGGATTGAAGACTGTAGTTTTTCCAACCTCGAGCAGAAACTCACGTCTGTAGCTGAGTTTGCAGATGAACGGACGCGACAAGGACGTACAAAAACACTGTGATTTACACAACGAAAAACACAAAAACACCGGTCCGTCGGGAGAGAGAGAAGCCGCAGCGTATGCACGCGCCGCCATCTTAGATTGACAGGAATGCTACTGTAAGAAATCACAACATGGGCTCAGGAATACTTCCAGAAAACATTGTCAGTGAACACAATCCACCGTGCCATTCGCCGTTGCCGGCTAAAACTCTATAGGTCAAAAAAGAAGCCATATCTAAACATGATCCAGAAGCGCAGGCGTTTTCTCTGGGCCAAGGCTCATTTAAAATGGACTGTGGCAAAGTGGAAAACTGTTCTGTGGTCAGACCAATCAAAATTTGAAGTTCTTTTTGGAAAACTTTCTGGAAAACGCCATGTCATCCAGACTAAAGAGGACAAGGACAACCCAAGATGTTGTCAGCGCTCAGTTCAGAAGCCTGCATCTCTGATGGGATGGGGTTCATGAGTGCGTGTGGCATGGGCAGCTTACACATCTGGAAAGGCACCATCAATGCTGAAAGGTATATTCAAGTTCTAGAACAACATGTGCTCCCATCCAGACGTCATCTCTTTCAGGGAAGACCTTGCATTTTCCAACATGACAATGCCAGACCACATACTGCATCAATTACAACATCATGGCTGCGTAGAAGAAGGATCCGGGTACTGAAATGGCCAGCCTGCAGTCCAGATCTTTCACCCATAGAAAACATTTGGCGCATCATAAAGAGGAAGATGCCACAAAGAAGACCTAAGACAGTTGAGCAACTAGAAGCCTGTATTAGACAAGAATGGGACAACATTCCTATTCCTAAACTTGAGCAGCTTGTCTCCTCAGTCCCCAGACGTTTGCAGACTGTTATAAAAGAAGAGGGGATGCCACACAGTGGGAAACATGGCCTTGTCCCAACTTTTTTGTGTTGATGCCATGAAATTTAAAATCAAATTATTTTTCCCTTAAAATGATACATTTTCTCAGTTTAAACATTTGATATGTCATCTATGTTGCATTCTGAATAAAATATTGAAATTCGAAACTTCCACATCATTGCATTCTGTTTTTATTCACAATTTGTACAGTGTCCCAACTCTTTTGGAATCGGGTTTGTAGTTTACTGTTGTAATAGCAGCTATTTACAACAACAAGAGTTACAATCACACAAGATGTCTTAATGGGAGAGTTCACCCCAAAAAATAATTTTGTCATCATTTCGAACCTGTATGACTTCCTTTCTTCTATGGAACGCATAAAGTTTTTGTCTATTAAATGAAAGTCAGTCATTGATTTTGACAGCATGAAGTTATGAACAAAAGAGAAAAAAAGAGACATCTTTAAAATATCTTCTTTTGCGTTTATTACTCTCGTTGGTGTTAATTCCATCATATTAAAAACTATTTTTGACTCGAATAAAATCAGTTAAGGCATCTATATATGTCACCATATAAAACACAATTACTAGCAAAGAAATGTGCTATATCCATTTACACATTTTAAAAAGTTCAGCAATTGTTTACATGCAAGTACACAGAAATGGGGTTCTGGTATTAATTTCTATCAATTAAAGCCCAAAAGCTGTTTGAACCACTTGCAGAGGTGAACTACATTCAATCTGATTTGACTCCCGCCCACATTGTCTCTGCAGTTGATAAACTAAAAGTTCACAGCGTGTGTATAGATGTGTGTGGGTGAAAAAGAGGCACATTATGTTTGCTTTCCGACTAACAGCAGCCGAAAGACAGTTTGAGTCATTCAACAGAGATGCCTGTGGGTAGGAGTTTCAAGGGCAGTGTTGTAAATGACTGACTGGGGCAACCTTTATAGTTCAGCCCTGATTCACTGAGATACAGAAACCACCTACAAAAAACAAAAAAAATTGCTAAAGAGCATCCGGGGAAGAGACCTCAGGAAACTCCTTTTACAACAATAACAGAACAGAAGCTGTGGCTGAAAGAAAACCACAAGAGAATCAGATAACACACACACGCATTAAATCACATGTGCACTAGTTTTGCAGCAAAAGCTTTATGGGTAATCTTGTAAAAGTATAATTTTCTACATAGCACTAAGTATTAAATTCCAGAACACCGTGTAGGACCTGCATAGCAATGCCCTGGCAACAGCCCAAAACACACTAGGACTGCGTAGCAATGCCATAGCATCAGCCCAGAACACCCTAGGACCTGCATAGGAACACACTGGCCAAAACACAGAACACCATAGAACATGCATAGCAATTAGGGATGGGAATTTCAAGCACAAATATTATTCGATGATCGCTGGGAATTATTTGATTATTATTCGAAAGTCGCAACTCCTCCCCCGCATGCACGCATGTATAGGCTACACACATAAACAGAGCGAGAGAGACCCTTCACACTCTTAGTCTGTATGATAACAAACTGTTTAATTCATTAGGGAATAGGCTACATTAATTCAAGCCATATAATTATTGTAACATGCTGAAACATATGACTGTTATTTGACATCGTCCCAAGTTACCGTAACCGTTATAAGCCACGCAAGTCAGTGTGTGTGTGAGCAACACTCGGGTGCGCACTTCTCCAGGAAGAAAAGTAACCAGCGCATGCGCTTTAGCAGATTACAATGTCATTAGATCAGTAATGTAAGGGATGATAGTGTTGAGGATTTACCTTAGACACGACCCAGAGAGAGCCGGCAGTGTATTCACGCTTTTTTTTTTTTATCCTCCCGATTACACACTGACTGTAGCAGCCATTAAAATAGCTCAACTTTGTTTTTAATGTCAAAGTAGTTATAATTCGTTTAGTTTCTTTAATAAGTTAATTTAGAAAAATGTTTGGAGCATTTGTTTGTTTGTTAAATGAAAGTTTTTTAAAGTGCCGACAGTGAGTTAACCACGTTTGATCAATTTAGCCTCTCAAATCAACACTTGACTTGTCTTGCCTATAATAAAGTCAATAGATATAAACACTTCAAGCATATCACAATGTTAGTTTATATGTTTACTATCACCACCACAGTAAAAAGGCGTTTTTGACATGAGGCATGGGCTGATGCTGCTCGCAACGGTGCTCGCAAACGAAACGGGCTACACAATCTACTAATAAACTAAATACAAATAAAAAACATGCAGTTTGTCTTACTTTACACCTCTCCGCAAAATGAATATAAATCCGATCTTCAATTCCCGCCCTAGATGCACATTCAACGAAATCACGTCAACGAAATTTTGCATTTTACTCATCATCAGCTCATGATCAAACACCGCAATAGAATTGATTTATTAGTGGTTGGATATAATCCGTCTCGAAAGAATTTAGAAAGGCATTTACTCCTGGTCTTTTCACAATCGGATAGATATCTGATCAGAGAAAGCGAATGAAGTGAGCAGGCGTAAAGGCCGTAACTCTTGCAGCTGCGCTGAAGGAACGCTCGCCGCTGCTGGAGCAGACTGAACATGCGCGAGCCAGTCTCGGCAGTCGTGTGGTCTCGTGTTGTTTCCACCAGCGCAGCACATCTCATAGTTTCTTTTAATTAATGAATGTCTAAAATATAAAAAGGAGAAGCCTAAAATGAACGTGTCACCACCACATCTGCACTGAAAACATGGTGATTCTTTTAAGACGATAATCGCACAACCTATTAAATCAACTAATCGAATATTCAATAGCAATGCCTTAGTATCAGCCCTGAACACCCTAGAACATGCATAGCAACACCCTGGCAAAAGCACAGAACACCCTAGAACATGCATAGCATTGCCTTAGTATCAGCCCAGAACACCCTAGAACATGCATAGCAATGCCTTAGTATCAGCCCAGAACACCCTGGGACTTATAGCAACACCCTGGCAAAAGCACAGAACACCCTAGAACATGCATAGCAACACCCTGGCAAAAGCACAGAACACCCTAGAACATGCATAGCAATGCCTTAGTATCAGCCCAGAACACCCTAGAACATGCATAGCATTGCAGTAGTATCAGCCCTGAACACCCTAGAACATGCATAGCAACACCCTGGCAAAAGCACAGAACACCCTAGAACATGCATAGCATTGCCTTAGTATCAGCACAGAACACCCTAGAACACGCATAGCAATGCCTTAGTATCAGCCCTGAACACCCTATGGCCTGCATAGCAACGTCCTGGCAACAGCCCAAAACACCCTAGGACCTGCATAGCAATGAACCCTGGCAACTGTTCAGAACACCCTAGAAACTGCATATTAACACCCTGACAACCCAATTCAAACACCTAAGGAACTGCACAGCAACACCCTAGCAACTACTCCAAAAACCTTAGCATTGGAGCAGCACTGCAGCTTTAGATTAGCATCATGAATTCAGTGCAACAGCAAAAGCCGATGTATGGTCATGCGTTTATGATGAGAGTCAGATATTTTGAGCCAGGTTTTTCAGTTATATTACAAGCTACAATAGTCTGAGTCAAGGCCATTAATGATATGTATAATAATGCGAAATTGTATTTACCATGAAAGCAATCAGTTTGCTCAACTTAGACAGTGTATGCAACAAGCGGTTCATCAGCATGTCTGCAGAGATTGATAGCAGAATGCATATTGGATATATTGACTATTTAAGCTTTATGACTGTATTTAATTTCCTGAATCTACAGCCTCGGGATTTAATAGTCTCAGCAGTAAAATTAACTGCGAGACGACGAGTCTATGTACTTCCTGCGTTTCTGTTTAGTAAATAACAGGTTACATTCGTTTCAGTGAGTCATTCATTTGAATGAGATGGATGGATGTTGTTTGCAGATAACATCCAATGACACATACTGTTTATATTTAGTTGTTTATTTATACGTCAAAATGACTTTTGTTGGTGTAATCTAGATTGATGTAGTTATATTAAAAGATATTTCCACGTTACCTCATGTAGCTCATTTTATTTTTTACAGTTAGTGTAAAATATTTATAATAGCGAATGTAACCAGAAGGTTTCTGTGACCACAGTTTCACAAAACGTACACAACTGAAAACAGATTGGGGAATTACATCTTCTAGAAACCACATCTCAGTTTCACCTCAGAAACATTTACAAATGTGCGGGGGTTTTGTCATTCTGGTCTGTTTTGTCATTTGAAGCGTCTCAACTTGATTTATCTGAGGTCAGCTTAATCATAACCATCTCACATTTGGTTCTTGCTCAAACAGAGACACGCATAAGTGTTTATATTACTTTCCATGTTTGTCCAAGTCATGTTGTATGATAACACGTGAAACAGGACACTCTGATCTGTCTAAAATAAGACCCTTGTAAAAGACACCACAGCATTACACAGCAATCTTCCCTTAGCGGCTTTATAAAAACTTTTCTTATCTTATACTGTTTATTGGGTCTGTAGTAAAAATGACTGACTACTACTGGGACAGAGTTCGAGTTTAATTCATAGCCCAGATAACTCTTATAAACCGCTATAGCATAAAACGGACCCTCCTAAATAGTTAACTTCTACAAAGAGTAGCTCTAGGAAATTCGTCAAACAGCTCTGTCACCTTCTCCGTTTCTCCCTTAGGGGAAACAAATGTCCTCCCCCTTGCATAGAAAACATAAAACTTCCAGGTGAAGCTTGCGGCACACTATGAAATATGCCAGGATTGAACAATGGCTGAATGTAGAATATGTGCGGAGAGATGAACTCAAACGCTGAACAGTGAGAGTGGCAGTGCCAGGGCTGTAATATGAACCAGTCGAGCATATAACTGGCTGCACAATGGGAGCGGTGGAAGGCCTTTGAACATAGCTCACACATCTTTCCTTGCCATTTTACCACCATGGTACTTTATTACATTGTGTAAGAAACAAGCACAAAACAACATTCTGATTTTGTCTTATTGACTATACATACATGTACAGTATATATATTATAAATATATATATATATAAATAAAATCAAACAGATTAATCATGATTAATCGCATCTAAATGTTTGTATTTGCATAATATGTGTGTGTACTGTGCATAATTATGTATATATAAAATACACAAACATGCATGTATATATTTAAGAATTTTTTTTATATTTATATATAAAATATGAACAAACAAAAAATATATATATAATATAAATTATATACATATATACACAGTATATACATGCAAATATTTCTTAAAGGAATGCATTTTTTTTTTTATTTATTGATACCCTGATCAGGCATAACATTATGACCACCTTCCTAATAATGTGTTGGTTCCCCTTTTGCTGTCAAATCAGCCCTGACCCGTCGAGGCATGGACTCCACTAGACCCCTGAAGGTGTTCTGTGGTATCTGGCACCAAGATGTTAGCAGCAGATGGTTTAAGTCCTGTAAGTTGCGAGGTGGGCCCTCCATGGATCAGAATTGTTTGTTCAGCACATCCCACAGATGCTTGATTGGATTGAGATCTGGAGAATTTGGAGGCCAAGTCAACACCTCAAACTCGTGCTCTTCAAATAATTCCTGAACCATTTTTGCTTTGTGGCAGGGCACATTATCCTGCTGAAAGAGCCACAGCCACCAGGGAATACCGTTTCCATGAAAGGCTGTACATGGTCTGCAACAATGCTTAGGTAGGTGGTACATGTTAAAGTAACATCCACATGGATGGCAGGACCCAAGGTTTCCCAGAAAAACATTGCCCAAAGGATCACACTGCCTCCGTCGGCTTGCCTTCTTCCCATAGTGCATCCTGGTGCCATGTGTTCCCCAGGTAAGCGACGCACACACACCTGGCCATTCACACGATGTAAAAGAAAACGTGATTCATCAGACCAGGCCACCTTCTTCCATTGCTCTCCAGTTCTGATGCTCACATGCCCACTGTTGCCGCTTTCGGCAGTGGACAGGGGTCAGCATGGGCTCCCTGACTGGTCTGCGGCTATGCAGCCCCACAGGCAACAAACTGCGATGCACTGTGTATCCTGACACCTTTCTATCAGAACCAGCATTAACTTCTTGAGCAATTTGAGCTACAGTAGCTCGTCTGTTTGATCGGACCACACAGGCCAGCCTTCGCTCCCCACATGCATCAATGAGCCTTGGCCGCCCATGACCCTGTCACCGGTTCACCACTGTTCCTTCCTTGGAGCACTTTTGATAGATACTGACCGCTGCAGACCGGGAACACCCCACAAGAGCTGCAGTTTTGGAGATGCTCTGACCCAGTCATCTAGCCATCATAATTTGGCCCTTTGTCAAACTCGCTCTAATCCTTACGCTTGCCCATTTTTCCTGCTTCTAACACATCAACGCTGAGGACAAAATGTTCACATACATATTTATACACATATACAATATCATATATGTGTGTATATGTACACAGACACGCATACACACAGACATATATATATATATATATATATATATATATATATATATATATATAGTTTCCTCTTCTAAATGTTTTTAAATGAGCACACCAAAAACTCATGGACCAAGAACCACCACTTCCACTGGACTATACAGTATATGCAAGGTACAGATCTGCAGGTTGCAATATAGAGATGGCAGTGTAATAAATAGATCTCAGGGGTTCGATCAGGCTGTAAGATATCTTTTCTTTGTTGGCAGACGTTCAAGTCCAATATGGGAAATCAAGAGTGAATTAAATGAATTAGATTTAAAGGATGGCTTCCGTCCAGCTAAACAGAGTGGATTAAACAGCACCAATACACTCACATTCATTACACTCAGCCGTCAACATGCTACTTAATTAAAAGCCTGCCAAGATGGACAGCTCGACCCTATGCCTGTTTACCCTGTGATTTAAAAAGCAGAGAGGATATTGGGCAATAAATTACACCTGAATGACTCACGAGAACAGGTCAATTTGATTTTCATTGTGTCCCAGCACAATGAGATTCGTTTAGGATAGCACAATATATTACAACACAACCCTCAGGAGGACAATAAGCATCAAAAGCAGCTTATTTACATTAGCATAATAATGAGTTCTATCACGCTCAAGAGATATTTGGGATGGGATGGTATGCGCAAGTGAGAACCGGTGAGTCTCTCGTGATCACTTTGGCTGTTTCATATTCAAATCCTGACTTCAAATCATTATGAGACACTAAACATGTATTTCGGGTCAGCTGCTGTTTAAACCAAGTTAGATAACTTCCACAAAGTTGTAAAGCACTACCAGAACAGGTGCAATCCAGACTTGCCAAACCAGATGGCCAGAAAAACAAGGCGACAGAGAAGTTTATAAGTTCTTTTGATGAATTGCTTCCCAAATTAAGAAAAGAGAGATGACAAAAAGATGACAACACTTTGCATCTCTTTAAGTTCCCACCACAAATTTCCCCAAAATATTATTTAAAATAAATATTTAAACAATTAAAAACAAAACTGATTTCTAATTCAAATATAATTGATTTCTACTTTATTCTAATTAATTACATTTTACCTCTCCCAAGGTTTTTTCCTCCATTCTGACCCTGAAGGAGTTTTGGTTCCTTGCCACCGTTGCCTCTGGCTTTTGGCTTGCTCAGTTGGGGACACCTAAATTTCATCTATATTACCGATCTGCCCGCATTGACACTATATGATACTTGAAATTAGCTGGATAACATCACCGTTTCACCAGAACGGCTGTACAAACTCTGTTGCATTATTTTCCAGTTAACAATGTGAAGCTGCTTTGAAACAATTGGACTTGTTAAAAGCGCTATATAAATAAAGGTGACTTGACTTGACATTTTTATTTATTATTTCTAAAATATAATTAATTTCTAATAACTTACTAGAACTAACTTAAATAAAACTTGCACTCTGTCTTTACTGTATGTGCATATTGAGTTCCTCGTTCCAGCTGGATTATACTGGACAGTAAATCCATGTCCGTGATGCCACGTGGGTGACATGTTTCCATTACACTGCATTAATGCTGTGTGTCACACCTCATCTCCTTAAAGAGCCAAGTCAGATCAGGTAACCCTTTAACTGGTGGCCCTCCAGTTTCCAAGAACATACATGAACACCGTTTGCAACCCCCGGCTTTACACGAGGTATGACATGGCCTATGCACCTACATATAGAGACACTTAATACAAGTAAATTAACAGTGACATCAAGTGTTATAACTCATCGCGAAGACATCATCATTTACTCTCTTGGCCATTGAAACAAAACTAGCTCGAGGAAAATCTACAGCTATGCAGCAAATCAAAAAGATTTTGTTGCTGTCATGTATAGCAAGGAGAGGCCTATACATGAAATATTTGAGTAACACCTTATTTTGATGGTCCCTTTTGAACATGTAGTTGCAGAGTTACTTAGTCAACAGGATGTCAACTAGCTAACTCTCATTACGGTATTAGTAGACTGTCTGCTTAATATCTGCTAGCCCTTTATTGTGATGGTCCCCAACAGACATTCTACTGACTAGAAGTAACTTTGCAACTAGGTCAACTGATTCTAACCTTAACCTCTACTAACACCAATGATAGGTGCAGTGTAACTTACAGTCAACAGAATGTGTTAAAGGGACCATCAAAACAAAGTCAAACCAATATCTGTACCTAAAATCACTAACTATGGTAACACTTTATTTTACAGTGTGCTTGTTACATGTTACATGTACTTACATGTGCATTATGCATATTTACATGCAACTAACCCTCAGCCAAACCCTAATCCTCCCCTAACCCTGTAGTAAGTACATGTTGTTCATTAATATTACTCCGTACTTAAATATATAATTACACTGTAACAATGACTCCTTAAAATTAAAAACTATAGTGAAAAAGAAGTTAATGTTCATATGTTGTCTACCCCTTTGTGCTTAATGTTTTGAGGCATGAGGACTGATTTTGAACAGGGTTTATTATAAAAACTGTATTATACATTGAGTTGAGTCAACTTTCTCATTATAAGACATCTGGATCCCCACTACAACATGCGTGTAATTTACCTTCAGCGCGCACTTCTGTCCGGTTTTCTTATTGTAGCACTCCACTACTTTGCCGTTGACACCCAGACCCAACACTTGACTGGAGACTTTGTAATCATCAGTCACGGCATGGCGCTTGATTTCCAGTTTGGGATAGGCGGGCAGGGGGAACTGAGTGGAGTCGGTGTCTGCGGACTCGTTCTCTGGGCGAGACGCGGCGCTCTCGCTCGATTCGGTCTTCTCGCTTTGCGCTTCGGGATCCGGCTCGGGCTCGGACGCGTCGTGCGTTTGAGACTTTCCATTCTGGAGCATCTTTCAGTGCAGATGAAATGAAGGTATCAGAGACTCAACGTGGCTCAAGAGGGTCTTTAGAAATCCACAGATAAACTATCCGCGCCGGTCCCGCTGTCAGCAAGTGACGCTGTTCCGAAAATACACCGCTGATGAATTCCTGTGAAGACTTACTGCACATTTACCAGAATTAAGTCACTTATATTCAGATACATATAAGTAAAATGCCGGTTTCATCATTTCAAGTAGAAGATTACCAAAAAAAAATAAAGTTTGACAAATAATTAAAAATCCCCTTTTTATTAAGATTTTGTCCAGCTATTAGAATGAATTCAAAAACAGTGTTATCTAATTATAAAAGTCATATTCACGTTTAGTAGAAAAGGTCCCAGTTAAAAAATTTGCTAAATTGAAAAAGAAAATGTCTTTTGTCCTGTGGAGTTCCCGTCATTGCCCGTAAAACCGCTGTGAGTATGCGTGTGTGTGTGTGTCTGTGTTCACATGGGGTCAGTGTCTGTTGCGGAAGCGCGAGCTCCTAAACCGCTAGTCTCTTAAAGGAGCCGCGCACATTTATTGTTGATAGAGATGACCGGAGAAAATATTCCGGTTTCTAGAAATTAGATTGAGACACTTAGAAAATGCCTGCATTAAATCACAATTTAGGTCATGACACTTTATTACAAAACACTTTATTCAAAATATCCACCGTAGCAAGTGTGTTCATTTATGTCACTGTATGTACTGTTGTTATGGTTAACTGAAAGTATTGAAACCTGTTTGGAAAAATGTCAAACAAATTATAAATATTAGATGAAAAACTTAAACTTAGGAATGTAAAACAAATAAATGTATAATATAAAATATCTATATATAAGATCAATTATACACACACACATACACACATACACACACATACACACACATACACACACATACACACACATACACACACACACACATACATACATATATATACATATACACACACACATGGAGTGTGTATTTATATATACATAATAATTATACACAGTACACTCACATATTATGTAAACAAACTTTTATTTTCGATCACGATTAATCGATTGCCCAGCACAAAATAATAAATAAATACTAATAACAAATATAGGCTACATAATAATAACTGTTGTGTGTGAATAAATGAAAGTGTGTTAGATTGAGAGTCTAGTAGTCTAGAGCACAGATCAACGCCACACCCTGTTTGATCCAGTGCCCCTGGGTACGATCTGTGGGCAGCTCAACTGCAATCACGTAGTTGGTCGAGTGCCCGGTGGTAGAGAGAGTTCCTGTGGAGGAAAAACTAAACTTTTCAGATCGCTGGTAAAACACAAACCAAATTCTCAGATAAAATCACAATGACTCCACAGGATGTACAGTAATAAAACATTAACAAAAGATTGTGCCAAGTTTCACAAAGAAATGGTTTTCAGATTGCTCACCAGCACGAGTAAGGGTTTTATAGATGGGACACACATAGATCCCAGATAGAGAGGGTTTGCGGTTGGGAACGGGTACCATCCAGATAACAGGCATCTCTGTGTAGAGCTCTTTGGGACGGGATTCAGCAAGCTGGCCTGTCTCTGCATCCCAGCGTGCCCCTTCCAGAAACAGACCGTGGATGAAGCAGCCTATGTCGGGCCTCTCTGTCAGCTCTGCTACATTTTCCTTCATAACCTAAAAGAGGGTTCAACGAAAGGAAATCCATTAAAAAGGTTGATCAAGACTTGTGGTTCTTATAAAAATACACACACCATGCTGTTAAGATATGCAAGAGAATGTTATATTCCAATGTTTGACCTTCTCAGATATACTGTGCCTCTCTTAATGGTCTATCAAATATCAAGCTTGCTTTGAGAGCTTAATATGGAAACATAGTTGAGGCTTCAAATTGCATTACACAGAGTTTAATGCAAGAAAGCCTTACTGTTAAAAGCAGATTATGCACCTTAAAGTCAAATGCAATGGTGTCAATGGAGACCACAGAGCCACGGGCAAAGTTCTGCAGGGTTCCTGTGAGGAAGGCCTGGGGGAAGAAGAACCCACTGATCCAGAATACAGGGGGAATGCCATCTGAGATCCAGTTCTGCAAAAAGCTTATCCGCTGGACCAGATCTGACACCCAGGAGGCCAACGGCTTAAGAGACGGATATGCCTGGGAAAATACCAACATAAGTGTGTCCCATTAAAGCCCTGATTTCAGTTACATGCACAAGAAGTTTGCATAGTCTTTATATGGCAACAAAAACAATCATTCCATAAATTCTGTGTATGTCCTGCATGGTTAACATTTGGGAGATTCTTACCTTGGCCTTCCATATTTCTGGAACAGCGTTGATGAACAGACTGTTAGACATCAGCTCAAGTTCAGATGACATAACCACCAAACCCTTCAAAGCCTTCACCAGATCACGGAGACTCTGGGAAATCACTGATAACAACTTGTTATATCTGTGAGAGTGATAGAGAGGTGCATTTTTAGTGTGCTTAGTGACAAAGTGGATTGTAATCTACTTGTTTTTTTAAATACACACAACTGATTGAATTTCTTTTTGAAAGTCTCTTATGCTCACCAAAACTGCATTTATTTGATTAAAGAAATGCAAAAAAAAAAATCTATTTGAAAATGTCTATTTTCCTACAGAAATCAAGCTGATTTGCTTCTCAAGAAACATTTCTTAGTATTATCAATATTTTGAAACAGCTGCTGCTTAATATTTATGTGGAAACTGTGATACATTAAAGTTGGATACACCGAAAAATGAAAATTAGCCCATGATTTACTCACCCTCAAGCCATCCTAGGTGTATATGACATTCTTTTTTCAGATGAATACGGTCGGAGTTATATAAAAAAAATTTCCTGGCTAGATATTTTACTTTATAACATGTTAAATATGGTTCTTTTTCTTACGAAAACTCAACGATTCGCTTCAGAAGGTCTTTATTAACCCCCAGAGCCGAGCCGTGTGGAGTACTTTTATAATGGATGGATGCACTTTTTTGGTCTTCAAATTTTGGACTGCCATTCACTGCCATTATAAAGCTTGGAAGAGGACATTTGTTAATATAACTGATTGTATTCGTTTAAAAGATGAATGTCATATACACCTAGAATAGCTTGAGGGTGAGTAAATCATGGGGTACATTTTTGGGTGAACTATCCCTTTAATTTCTTTAAAAACACAAAAATAAATAAATCACATCAAACCTAAACTTTTGTACAGTAGTGTATATGTAAAGGTCTTTGTATATCATTTACATATTAATTAATGCACATTTTAAAAACGTACCTTATAACCTCTTGAACTAGGACAGTGTTCATAGATTCTTCATACATCACTGGGTATTTATGCATGACTTCCTGCACGTTAATGAGATTAGGAATCTTCTTCACAATCCCTTCCACTATTTCCTTTATGACCTTAATGTGTAGAAGAGAAAAGAGAGAGTGCATTAAATCTAAAATGTATGCGCATTTTATATTATCATTTTACACCAAAATCCATAATTGCAGTGTTAACACTGCAGTCGCTACGTTAATCGGCACACTGCTGTGCATTTGAAAACATGTAGATACTATCAAAAAGAAAATGCATTGTTTTTAAAATGCTTAGTATAAACTTTAAAAAAACAATTTTTACTCACCCCAAACATTTGAACAGTAGTGTACATATAAAGAAAATATTGGTATATAAAATGTACATAAATGCATATAGATACATACCTCCTCTCTGGACTGGCCTCCGCTAGCTGCTACTCTGGGCTGGAGCTTCACTAAAGTTCCCAGCAGTGCAAATGTCTCATTTTGTGCAAAGCTGATGTTGGCGTTGTCATGGAGGCCAAAGATCTCTGGTGAGTCATTTATTGGTAGACCACGAAAGTATGTCAAATAACCCTGCACAAAAAAAACCAAAAAAAAAATAGATGTACTGCATAACTTTAAATACAAAAGAACACAAGACTGTGCTGAATTGTGAGCATGTGGAGGAAAGAAGCTCGTTTTACACTGATCTGAGGTCAGCTTTATTGTTTTTTTGTTTTTTTTTCATAATAGTTGAGGTTGAGAGTCCATTAAGAAACATGAGTTCTGGACCTTGACATTATTCTCAGTGCTGATTTGTCCGTATTCTCCAGAAGGAGAGTAAATGTGTTCAGGGCCCAGGACAGCAGGGCAATAGAAATCCTCCAGGATGTTTAGGATGCAACGGCGATCCCAGTTGTCCGTCACGCGACCCCCATAGTTTATTTCCCCTGCAGTATACTTTAGAACCTGAACAGAGAGGGAGAAAGAAAAAAAATGAAAATCAGATCAGAAAGATGTGTGAGAGTGGCTTCCTTTATAAATAATACACATATAATCACTACATAATATAGATGTTTAGTAATATAGATGTTCTGTAACTGCTTAAAATGGCAAGTTTTAGTTACACAATATATGCCAAATCAGCTAAGGAAGAGACATGAAACTGCGTGTGTGGGTGGGTGGCAAGAGAACGTCTGGTTTTGCCTTATATGGGATGTCCTGATACTCATCCAGGAACATTTTCAGCTGGCTTATGCAAATCTGCAGATCCCCATCTGTAAATTCGTATGGAATGTTAAATCCTAGTGGGCCGAATTTCCTGCGCTCAATGGCATTTCCATGGAAAAGGCACAGAGACAGGAGGAGAGCCTTAAACTCGGCTGTCTGCCAAGATAAAAGAAAGACAGAGAGAGAGAGAGACAGAGAAAATAATAAATATAGTAAATATTAACACATATGTATGAGGGGCCGTATAGGCCATAATTATTGAAAAGCCTCTTACAAACACTAAGGTTGATCAATGTGTTCGTTTCACTAGTCAAATTCTTTCACACTCATAACTGAAAAACATCTTACAAACACTAGTGAAACGAAAAACATTGATCAACCTTAGTGAAATTCATTCATACACATAACTGAAATGAGAAAAGATTTCAGTAGTTGATAAGAGCTAGTGTTTGTAAGAGGTTTTTCAGTTACGCGTGTGAATGAATTTCACTAAGGTTGATCAGTGTGTTTCACTGATCAACCTTAGTGAAAACATGCTTCTTTTCAATAGGAACCTTGGTGCATGAAGTTATGAAATCATCAGTGAGGCTGGCGTAGGTCTTCAGAAGATTGGCTTTAATGCCTCGTGGTGGTTCTATGGTCATCTTGGAGCCATTCTGCAGAATGGACACTGGGAACTTGTTGCTGGGAAGACTAGTGAGCCAAAGACGGAAGTCCCGATGGACCTATGGTACAAACAGGTTTTTCCAATATATTTAAAAACTTTTACTTTTGAAAATCCAATAAATATAATAGTTCATAGATTTTTCTGACAAACAGTCTATAAAAACTGAAATAGCTAGTCAGGTGTGTCAAACTTTGTCAGAATCGATGTTCTCAATGAGTCTCTCCAGAGACGGCATCCAGCTGGGAGCAAGGTGGCAGTTCTGAAAGAAGACCCATTTTCCTTTCTCCATGGCACTGTGCATCAGGGTCTCAGCACTGGGGCCCTGACATACAACATACAACAAATGCTTTCAGCCTAATATAGTCAATATACTCAAATATACACAGATCTTAGTCCCATGTTTAGCTGAACACACTTTCTTTATTAAAGATATAATAAACATGAAAATACATATAAAGGCCCTTAAAGGCTATTAAAATGCATGTGATTTAGTCTTTGCTCTAAAGAAATGAACCTCAAGTTTACATTGTTAAGATGTTAGTGTAATGTTGAATATCTATGTAAACCAGTTGGTGTGAGCCTGTAGGTCAGGTATGTCACAGTTCTTAGTAGGTGGCACAGAACATTACAGCCTTTCAGAAACTTTAAATAGTAACATAATTAGCACTAGGGTGGGAAGTCATCTTTTATTAGAATTCGTCTACTGCAAAAAAATGTATGGAGAGTATTTTAGTCTCAAAGGTATGAAGGTGGATACTTCGAACTGACTGAAATGGCATGTAGGTCATTTTAGAGACAACCTAGTCAGAAGCTACAATTCTGATATAGTTTGTGCATATATTTCTTTATTCCTGAACATTCTACTGTAAGTTCTGACCTGGCCTTGCCCAAGGGAGATGGCGTTCATCTTCTTTGAAAATTTCATGACCTCTGCAAACTTATAGAGGTCAGCAGCGGGATCGGTACCAGGAGAAAGTACAAAAATGAGAGCGGTGGAGGGAGACGACTCTTTAAACACCGCAGACAGGTCCGATGTCTGAGAGGCAAAAGAAACAGTGAAATGAGAGAAAAGACAAATCATGACCAAAAACAGTGAGTCATAGAGAAACACATTATTAGTATGACTCAAAAATATGCAAATACCTGCTAAAGGGTGAATTAAAATTATGTCTTTAGTTCTTACGTAAGCAGTGTGTTGTTTCGTTGTTCCATCAATATCAAAATGCTATTAAGCATTAATACTAATGCTGTTATATGATGACATGAGTGTGATGTATATGGAGTATATTTTTGGGTACCTGGGGTTCGATGAAACTCTGACCCAGCTGTGAAGCCACAAAGTCCTGCAGGCCATGAGTAAGCCGGTCAGCTCTGAGACAGCGCAGAACCAGCAGCTTCTGAAACGAGTCTAAGTTGCTGTCCCACTCACCTGGAAGAGGCTCCCTGTTCACATACATACACATATGCATATAAACTGAGAATCTAAACCTGTCGCGCACAATAACGATACCTTTTACAACCTTTAATAGGGCTTGCAATTGTGTTTGTGGCTACCTGTGTGGCTGGCTGCTGTCAAATATATTCTTGAAGGCTGATTCATGTTTGGTGAAACTCTTTGGCAGGTTACTGAAAGTGGGCAGGGCACTCAGTGCCAATATGTCCTGCCAGGCTCTCATGGACAGCCAGTTTGGAGCAGGATTAGGAGCCTGCTGCTGGGGCCGGCCCCCAGATAACATGTATCGCCACTCAGCCTGTACACACAAGGACATTAATGTATAAATGGATCACATTCAGATATAAGTCCCCAAGATATCTCTTTACTTTGTTATTATGATTCATCATTACAAACATTGGCAATATGACATGACAACACAGTGTTGTATATTCAATTGCCGCTATCACAGCACATCTAGTGGAATAACTATTTGCCGGATGGAAAGTAAAAAAGTTGAGATAGAGACGAAAGAGAAAGACTTTTTTTCTTTTCTTTTTTTATCTCGCTAACCATATCAATCTTCCTGTCATTCATCAGAATTCTGGCACACAGAAGGAAGGCGAACATCAGCTTGTGTTTCTCAAAAAGGCTGCGACAGACGTTATTGTACAAGCTGAAGGTGAAGAATTCATTAATGTTGAAAATACGTTCCTTCACTGTCTCTGTGGGGAGGGAAGCCAAGACAAGACAGTAAGTTAAACAGTTAGTTAATATATACAAGAAGTGATGTATTTTATCAACTAGTACTGTAAATGTCTAAAATATATAAGCTATCTAAAACATGGGGGCCGGTGCCCACTAGGGAGCCTCAAGATGACTTAAAATAAGACAAAACAAGCAATAAAATGAGCGAACAACTCAAAATAGATATTTCTTATTTTAACTCACAAAGAACCAGGGTTCTCACTGTCATGGAAAATCTGGATCTATGCCAAGCTCTAAAATATTTGATCAGGTAGAAATTCAAATTCTTTCTAATCCTTATCCAGTAAATTACGAACAACTGGAAAAGTAATGGGGTCTTTGAATATTGTTGTGGACAATGGGGGGCCTTGGATTCAAAAAGGTAAAGAACTGACTTAAAAAATAAAAAAAATTGGCAGGTTCTTCAGTGCATAGTGTCAAAAACAGGACAGAATGTTCTCTACCTGCTCGCTTTGAGTTGGCAATGCCACCCATGAAAATACTAAGAAACCACTCTAGAGAGTATTGGTACATGGGGTCCACATTTGACAGATCTGACACGCAAAAGAAGAGAATCTGGGCTCGGACAGCCACTGGCACATATTCCAGACGTGTGGCGTCAATGTCCCTTTCAGTCGCCTCCGCTGCAGTCACTTTAGCCTAGTGATTTGGAAATAAAATAAAAAAACACTTATTTACAGTAGATGCTAAATTAAATAGAAGGCACATTTAGCTTTTCAGGCAAGGAATACACAAGCATTTATTTCAGACACACCTGAATTTCTTCGGCTTTGACTTTGGAGGCCGCAAGCACTCTTATCAGTTCCTCGTCATCAACAGGGTTTCCTTCTGAAGAGCTCAGTCGGAACAGGATCTGATCTTCTATCTCCTTTAATTCCTGTTTCATTTGCGCGTTACTCACAATGAGTTGGTTCTTCGCCCCTTCCAGATCGGGTCTCTCTTCAGCTACGAGACACCCTAGTAGCTGATCCTCTAGCCCACTGCATTAACACACACAGAAACCCAGCATGTGAAATCCAGGATCTACCTCACAGTCTAGAAGCCTTCATTATGTTTATGTCTGAAGAAATGTAAGAGCAGCACCTGGGTGAGAGGGTGAAGTTAATGAGAGTGACTTTAGTAGCGATCTCTGGTGAGTAATGTGGGTTGGGCAGCTTAGTGGTAATGTACATCTTGAAGTCATCATGATAGTGAATGACAGTGTCTCCGAGCTTTAGAACCGTGTTGCCTTCATGGGTATATGTCTGAGGATCATACACACAAGAAAATCAGTTTTACACTGAAGGCAGATAAGAAATTCTAAAACATAAGGTTGATTTAAATATTGATCATTGAATGCTTAAACATAGATGCTAGCCTAGCTATAGCAGCTTTCGAGCTTTATTTTATGATTTATTCACACATTCACAGGTGATGTGTACCTGTCGTAGGAGCACAGGGTCCAGTGCAGGGTCTAGATCCTCCCCTACATTCTCCAGCAAGCAAGGCTTCCCAAAGCGGATAGCATTTTCTAAACTACGCAGGAAGTCCCGGTCACTCAACTTCATCACATTCAATCTGTTATCACGCTCCTGCGGAAACAGAACAAAACAAAGACCACGAGGAAAGGCAGGATAAAAATGTGGGTTTAAAAGTTTTACATCAAAAGTGAGAGTAAAGATATAATTTTACAAAAGGGTTCTTTTGAACTCTATTCATCAAAGAATAATAATAAATTAAATGAAAAATTGTATTTCTGATTTCTGACACTGATTTCTGATCATGTGACACTGAAGACACAGGAACAACCTACATTTTTAAATACATTAAAATAGAAAACAGCCATTTAAATTAATTTGTAATTATATTTCACAATATTACATTAGTTTTTACTGACCCAAAACCTTTGTATGTCAGTGCATAATTCAGCTAGTTAGTTCTGTTATGTAAGGTAAAAAAATATTTTTGAATAATTCTTACCATGTTCTTAATCCACTTGTTGGCCTGTCCCTGCGGATCGATGAACAGAGGCCAGCGCTGAGAGTATTGTGCGATTACTCCATTCTCCACAGAGAGACTATCCTTGGGCAGGCCTGCAATCTATACAAAATGACACACAAAATATATAAATAAATAAAACATAATATATGTTTATAATATATGTATATGAACCTTTTATTATACAGGTTTAATGTCCATGCACAACACTTAAGTACAATGTTGTACATATGTGTTGTTTTCTAACCTGCCAGGAGCGGATCTTGACTTTG
The DNA here is from genome assembly GCA_018749465.1 of Paracanthobrama guichenoti. Taxonomy (NCBI): domain Eukaryota; kingdom Metazoa; phylum Chordata; class Actinopteri; order Cypriniformes; family Gobionidae; genus Paracanthobrama; species Paracanthobrama guichenoti. The sequence continues at coordinate 23,071,963 of CM031953.1, forward strand.
TCTCCTAGTGTGCTGATCAGGCTGGGCTGTTCTGTGTGAGGAACTGTCAGTTCTTTAAAACCCCTAAGCCACTCCTCAGCCATAGCTGAACGATACTCTCCCTGCAAAAATGATGCACATTAATATCCACTCCCTATGGCTGAATCTCACAATAAGATGTCGAGGATTATTTTTTTTCTGCATTGTGGTAATGAGAGGATTATAGCATATAGAAGAGAAAATGTAATTTTCTATTTTGGGGTGAAATATGACCTGGACATGTTTTGTAATCAAACAGCCTCATAATTAACTAAAGACATTCAAACATCAGTCTACCCAGCATGCATTTTCCCTACCACACTCCCACACACTCACAGTGAAGGGTCCGAGGTAAGCTACGTATCCGGCAGCAAGCAGCACATCTCCTGCCACGTTATTCACCATGTACTCCAGCTGCTGTACTGTCTCCCTCCAGCGCACCTTCTCATCAGCCAGACCACCAATCAGCTGCCACACACAACAACATCCTGTGTCTGAACCTCCATGTGCTCAGTATAAACTCAATGTATAATGAACCTCAACAAAACAAGAAGACTGTACAGAAGAACAGAACCTGGACAAGGTATATGTAAAAACAGAAGGTACTGTTACCAGACTGATATGTTAAAGACTGATATGTTGATATGGGCCAATATTACAGTAAGCTGATTGGAAAAATAGACAGATGAGATGGTTTTTCTCCACTCACCTTATCTGCACGGATCAATCTGTTCTCACACAGCTGACATTTGGCGTCTAGCTCATCTCTCTTGCTTAGGCATTCATGATACTTAGCCTGCAGGGTGGCAATGCCCTCCTCTACAGCTGCTAGTTTCATCTTAGCGTCATCCAGAATGCGCTGCGTTACAGCCAGATCCTCCTGAGCTTCCTGCAAGGCTTGCTGTTCACACACACATAAAGAAACATGATCTATTAAAACATGAATATAATTACAAGCCTTAGTTTTGGTCTGTTCACAACAACAACATGTTTGTAAGCATTAGATTGAAAATCAACAGCTTTAGGCAGAAAAGCGCTAAAAACATTTTACATACAAAAAGGACAAATTGTCCAGAACAGACACAGGCATATAAAATCAAATACACAAATTAAGCATACATTTGAGGAGATCTAAGCTAAATAATGTATTTAGCAGAAAGGAATCAATCTCCTACCCTTTTGGGCTCTACAGCTCTGGCCACAAAATGGTACAAATGCATCGCTCGCACCCACTGACAGATGGAAGTACAGGCTTTGGACACCTTGGCGATTGAGTCAGTCTGAAACTCTGGGTTGTCAATATAAGGCTGCACTTGTTTGATCACCAAGTCTGGGATGTTGTCCTGTGGAAAGAAGACTATTATACACTTTGGGCTAAAATGTTATAATTATTCTAATGCCATAAATATTTTAAATTTGTGCAAACAAATATGCAAATACATTCAAATGTTTGTGGTCGGTAAGATTTTTAAAAGTTTTTAAAAGAAGTTTCTTATGCTCACCAAGGTTGCTTTTGTTTGATTAAAAAAAGAACAGTAAAACAATAATATTGTGAAATATTATTACAATTAAAATGTTATTATTCTTACAGCGTTTTCTATTTTAATATAGATTAAAATGTAATTTATTCCAGTGACGGAAAAAGCATTTTTTTAGCAGCCATTGGTCTCCAGTGTCGCCTTCAGAAATCATTCTAGTATACTGAATTTTAAAAAAATTATTATTAATGCTGAAAACTGTGCTACTTAATATTTTTGTGGAACTCATTTTTCTTTTAGAAAGTTCAAAGAACAACATTTATTTGAAATAGAAAACTTTTGTAACACTATAAATGCCTTTCTCTGACCCTTTTTTGACCAACTTTTGAACGGTATTGTATGTACTTCAAAATACCAACAACAACAAAATCAACATCTCTTAAAAGCGACATAGCAAATAGAACTCACATACAAAATCTTCCCCTTACCTTGTCATACTTGAACAGACTCTCCAGAAACTTTCCTGGATCTTGCAGAAGGCTCTTTCCTGCATCCCAGTAGTCATCAACCTTCTCTCCGAGCTTCTCTCCTGCAACTTTCTTAGGTTTGATACCCTTCAGGATGCAGACAGCTTCTATAACCAGCTTCACTCCTTGAGGAGGTCTCTGCATAGCCCTCACCTGTATATCCAACACACACACCTCACCTTGTGAGATAGCATGATCTAATCGTTTGCTGTATATGTACAGATGTTAACAGAAAATATGATGTTTGCACCTCAATGACATCATTCTTTTTCAGGGACTGCAGACTAGCGAGGGCGGCATCCATGGCAGGAAGTGCTTCATTCAGATCTTTCTGAGCATCATCAGCAATAGCCTGCGCCACACAAGCCTTTTCAGTGGCTTTAGCCTCCTCAGCCTGCACCGCTACACGGGTCTCCTCAGCTACCACTGTGTCTTCCTATACTCAAACACATTCCCCAGGCGACAAAACTCAAGATTGAATTTTACTCTTCCATGTTTGCTTTCATACATTTTTTTATTTTTGATAATTTTATTCACTTTTATTTTCTCCATAGTGACCACAGTGTCCTTGGCTGCCTCCTCCAGCTGAGGCCTCATCATCTCCAACTCTTCCTGCATCTTGGCCACATCCTCTGCTGTACTCAACAACTACACACACACACACACACACACACACACACACACACACAATCATAAAACACTTTTGTCAATTATGTACAGTAGGGTGGCCCTTATTTTTGGACTTTTGAAATCTTCTGCTCTCACCCACCCAGTCAACTCCCCTTCATGAGAAATGGAAACATTGGAGCTGAGATTGGACTACGTTTGGGGTGTACTCAACAAAATTTAAATTGTCTTAATTACCATAACAGCACGTAATTAATAATTATACAAGACCATTAGTAAACCATGAATTAGGTTAAAAACGAGAACACAGAACAGTGTTGTTAGTAGAGCTCTTTCATGCTTCACTGTACCCTTTTTTTCACATTCGGTGAAGATATACTCAATATATATTGAATACAGAAGAACATTGCCAATGAAAGTGAAAGTGACATGTGAAGGCCAAGTATGGTAACCCATACTCGGAATTTAACCTCTGCATTTAACCCATCCAAGTTAGTGCACACACATTAGAAGCAGAGTAGTGAATAGTGAAGACACAGACACACACACACACACACACACCAAACCGTGGACACACACACCCGGAGCAGCCATTATGATATGGTGGCAGAAGAGCAATTAGATGCCTTGCTCGAGGGCACCTCAGTCATTTCTTGGAATGGAACCAGCAACCTAACCATTAGGCCATGACTGCCCTCATGGAAGACTGCAACCTGATAAAGCTTGCTTGATTCCCAGCAAGTATACTTCACCCTGGTTACGCAAACTAGTGGCCATCTGATATCAGAAACAGTCAAAAGTTTATGAAATGAATGAAACCTTAGCTAATATCACATCAGATATTGAAGTACCTGTTGATAAAAATATGCATTCTTTGAGCATACCCTAAATTTAAAATGATCTGTATGGTATTTTGCATACATTACGTACTTCTAGTGGCGAAACATATGAGGGGGTGAAAGGTTAACATTTCCCCCCAAAAAATGTTACCTACCAATATGGGCCACCCTGATGTACAGTAGAATGTACAGTACAGAAAAGAATTGATGTTTCCCAAATCACCTTGTCCAGGCCAGTTTTCATACGCTGCCGAGCACTGTGTAGCTCCTGCTTCTTCCGGCCAATCAGAGATGAGAATATGCTGAGGAGCTCTAGGTAACTCTTAGGAGTGACGTAGTTGTGGCGGGAAAGTTCAGCCAGGTACTGCTCACACTTCCTGGATACCATTTGATGGATCTCAACACACATCAGTGCCTGTACAGAGAGGCAAAACTCTGTTACACCCTGTATACATTTACACAGACATATCACATACTTTTCCTTACCAAGCTTTGGATGGTCGTAGGGCTGGCCTCCAGTTCTGGAAGCTCGTTTAGGAAAGATGTTGCTACAGACTGTAGTGCCTCCTGTGGCCAGGCACTGAACCAGTCAATGGTGCAGCAGTTGACCAGTGAGGGAAACTGCCTAAGGCGAGCCCGGAACACTTCCCCTACTGGACTGTAGATGGAGGCAAAGAACAGTTTCCAACTGTATATGTTTCAAGCTATATCTCAGTGCTGAAATCTTTCGTATGAGAAATCTTTCTAACACGAATCAAAAAGATGTACACTAGATACACTAAATCTACACTAATCTTACACTGAATTTTGCATGCAACACTTTTGTACAGTGTATTTGGAGCACTGAAATATCAACAGAGGTATTGATATAAAGATAAACCTCATGCAGAGAACAGTGTGGATGTTGCTGCGGACTCTCTTGATGTAGGCAGCCATGAGGTTAGCTTTGGTGGGCTGCTGGCCCATGTCCTGAACAACAGGATTCATAGCAGTCAGGATACGCTCCTGCTCCTCCGAAGTGTAAAGATTGGGCACATCGCCTGAGTTCAGGATGTTGTTCACATCCTCCAGGAAAGATTCACTCTTAATCTGAAAACCAGAAGGGAAGAAATTGTATGTTGTTGTGTGTGTTTGCCAATGGTGACAAGGTGATTTACTCTTTTAGGATCATTTATTGTTGGACTGGAAAGTCCATTAGCCTAACATCAGAGAACTTCATCACACTGTTTCAACAAATCCACGGCTTGCTTTTGCTATTGTACTACAATTAGTGTTGTGCAAAACTGACATTTTCAAAACTGACTAGTTAGTAGATTGTCTAGTCAACTAATGGGACTTAAGGAAGCCCTGTAAAATATATATAATATTCATCAGTCATTACTAAAGTCTTCAGTGTCACATGATCCCTTAGAAATTATTCTAATATGCTGATTAACATGCTGAAATACAGCTTTAGTGAGTACAAGAAACTTCTTTCAAAAACATTAATGAAATCTCACACACACACACCAAACATTTGAACAGTATATATAAAATCTAGAATGTAATGTATAATCTGTGATCTCACCTGCGTATCTACAAACAGGAAGGTGATTTGCACATTCTGCAGACCAGCCTTTAGCATGATGCTCTTGATGTCCTCTCTCCACTCCAGGAGGCCATAGTTCTTGGAGAGTTCAATCTGGAAGCACTCATACTCAGCCCTGACAATATAAGGACAGTCACAATGAGAAAATCAATGTAGGTCAACAATGAAGCCATAAATGAGGTCTCTAATTTGCTGTATCACTTATGGCCCGTGACAAATGGACATATGAAGGTTCAATGCATTTCTATGGACCTTTAATGAAGGAGTATCTCATCACTGATGGTGGGATATAATGGCTGGAGTCTCACTATAATTGTTTTTTTGCTTGTGGGTGGCATAAAGACATTTTCAACAAAGTCAATGATCAAAAGTATGAGTATTAACTTAAGTTTAAGATATGGGCTGGCAGTAGGGAATATACTGACTACTTAAATATGTTGTCACTTAGTTTAAACACATTTAAGCAATAATTTTGAATATGTGTATTCAAAATTTGTTTATTAATATTGTGTCTATTGTAAAATTATGCATTTGTATTATTTATGTCACAGTTTATTTGATGTGTTCAGATAGTTGGTATTGAAATAGAATGTTTGCTCGCATATGTGTTCCAGGCTTGATATGACAATTCTTTTCAGTTCTACATGGGTGGCAAAGCAAAAAGATTACAGGCAAGGGACACTTTGGCAAAAATATTGATGTCAAAATTGTTAAAGTTTAAACAGTTTTAAATCAGTGGGCCAGTATGACTTCTGGTTTTGATATAATAAAGTCTTATTCAACTGACTCTCATTAGTAATGCTAATTATATTTTAGGGGGTTCAGCTCTCACATATGTGTGGCAAGCCTGGTAAGGGACTGGCGGCCGCTACCACCAACCCCTAACAGCAAAGCGTTCCCCAGGGGCTGGCGCAGGATACGGCTGATACGACACACATGCTGTATGGCGTCCATGAACAGCACCAGCTTCATCTTAGAGGTGCTGGTCTGGTTATAATCACCCATGTACTCCTCCATCACATGGACCAGCTGTATTAGGGGATAAGAAACAAAACTTCAAAGGACCATATGATTTTTAAAATTAAAAAAAATCTGCAAAACACTTGCCAAAATAAATATCAAAGCAAGCAAAAGGACAAAATAATAAATAGGTTATATTTTAATATTTTCGAAAATGTGACTGGTGGTTGCACATGCAAAAAAATTAAGTCTGATCAATTTGAGGTATGATTCATTTCTGTAGTAATTTTTTATTGCTACTTATTTATTAAACTCATTAAACCAGTCTCCCGCGTGACGATTCCAATCTTTCGAATAATCTTACGAATATCTATTTATCTAATATGACTTCTGATCTGCAATGTTGCCAGAATCATAATCAGAATCATACACTATTTGTTTGTTGGCCAGAGGAGAACTGGCACCCCGACTGAGCCTGGTTTCTCCCAAGGTTTTTTTTTTTTCTCCATTCTGGCCCTGAAGGAGTTTTGGTTCCTTGCCACCGTTGCCTCTGTTGCCTTTGGCTTTTGGCTTGCTCATTTGGAGACACTTAAATTTCAACTATATTACTGATCTGCCCGCATTGACACTATATGATACCTGAAATTAGCTGGATAACATCACCTTTTCACAAGAGCGGCTGTACAGCCGAATAAAATTCTGTTGCACTATTTTCCTGTTAACACTGCGAAGCTGCTTTGAAACAATTGGCATTGTAAAAAGCGCTATATAAATAAAGGTAACTTGACTAGCAAGCACCACTAATATGTAACCAAATAAATACAAGGCAATATACACCCCATTTACCTTTTCTCTATCTTCAATAAGCTGGTAGACCTTAACAGACCCGGGAAGCATGAAGTCTCCATACAAGACTGGCTGGTACGGGACTACCTCCTTAATCTTGCACCCAAACTCCTGTATGTGAGTGTGGAGGAGCTGGTCGAACCACTTCCTGTCCTCATCACTGACCAGTCGATCCTGGAACACCCTGCAGCTCTCATGATACCAAAGCTGCAATAGCTGTATTTTATTCTGCGTAAACAAAGATGACAAAAGATTTTATGAAGTAATAAATAAAACATTAAACATCTGAAAATCTGAGGTTTATCAATGGTTGTACCTCTATTTTAGCAGCCTCTGCCATAAGGATGCCCTGGAAGACTTTCGAGAGGTCCCTCAGGTTGAACGTATAGTGAGATTTAGCAGGTGTGGGTAGGAGTGCAGAGGTAATGGTGGAGTATACCCTGATGGTAGCATCAACTAGTGACTCACTGAAAGGTTTTATTTCTGGATTTTTCTCTAGAAATCACAGATACAAAATGAGCTCATGTGAGAACGTTCTTTTTGCAAGTGTGACATATACACATCAATATAAACTCAATGTTGATATTAAACTTTTACTCATTACAAAAATACATTAGTAATTTATATTTCCATATTTAACTTTAATTTTTGTTTCCTTTTGTAAGTCGCTTTGGATAAGAGCATCTGCATAAATGTAAATATCATTAAGAAACATTTCTTTCTCTTCCTTCTCTCTGTCTATATTTTTGTCTCTCTCCCTGTATAAAGCTTACTGCCTGGGTCTTTTTTACTAATCTGTTGAAAAAAACCAAAAAACAGACTCCATTTAGATCCATTTAAAATGTGACCAAAGCTTCTGACAGGTGTTTCCTGTTGAAACCCACATAAAAATACACTCATATCTAGATGCCCGCATGATGACTGTCACTCACCCATCCAGCTCCCCAGGATGGTGGAGAAGATCTTCCTCTTGCTGGTGTCCTCCATCTCAGTGAATGACAGGAAGTTGAAGTGGCGTGTGAAGCGTTGAGTGATGGGGTTCCTGCCCCCGCCGGGGGGACCCATGGCACATGCAAAGTTTATGTCAACAAGGTTTTTAAATGTGCCTAGTAAACACAGAACACAAAAATCACACTTTTATAAGAGCTTGTATAGAGCTATGTGTGCATATGTTTGTATACTACCACTCAAAATGCAAGACGTTTTAATGTTATTGAAAGAAGACTCTTATACTCATCAAGGCTGCATTTATTTGATCAAAAATACAGTAATCTAATAGAGTTATATATATATATATTTATTTTATTTAGATATTTTTATATGTTTTAAAATGTAATTTATTCCTGTAATGGAGTTACTCCATTACTCCAGTCTTCAGTGTCACATGATCCTTCAGAAATCATTCTAATAAAAAACTGTTGTGCTGCTTAATATTTTTGATGAAACCATGCTACCTTCTTTTCAAGATTAGAAAAAAGTTTGTAAGAACATTTATTTTAATTGGAAATCTTTTGTGATTGACTCCCAACTTTCAAATGGTAATGTATGGATGAACGTGCATAGAAGATTTGCATTCTTAGTAAACACACCTATCTGTTTCCTGTCATACCAGCCTCTGTGATCCATCCACTGGCGCAGCAGTTCAATGGGAGGCTGGGCTCCATATGTTTCCAGCATGGGCATGTTCAAATCATCAATGAAGAAGATTAAATATTTTCCCAGGGGAGGCCCAAACACACCCTTACGCCTGAAAGAAAAATACATAAATACTAAATTTAATGATCAAAACCATACACTGTATGCACAGCGAATTAGTAGTTAAATTCAATAAACTACTGATAAGAGGTAGAGAAAGAACCTCTTGTCGAGTTTGCTGTCAATATAGTCTTGAGTTTGGTTGGCGGAGGTGCGAGCAGAGAACATAAGGAAGTGAGTTATGTATTCAGTAGGCATTTTCTTGAGGAGCTTGTCTGATATGGTCAGGGTCTTTCCTGTGCCAGTGGGCCCAATGCACAAGACCTGACAAATCAGAGAACAAGATTAGCAGCACATACGCATGGCATTAAATTGACTGTATGTTGAAAGATACTCAGAACAACCTACAGGCTTCTTATTAGAAAGCAGCATGTCTATCAGGAAGGACATTCGAACAGTGTCGACCGTGGGCACAATGATGTCTGAGTAGCTAGTTTCTGGGGTGATGACCACTTCCTGGGCATATTTCATCCAATTGACCCACTGTATCTGAAGCATTTTGAATAATCAAATGAATGTATGTTTATTCATTTAAAAATAAAAGCATCTCTGAAAATGTTTTTGTAAAATTAAATTCAATGTCTCTCACCTTCCTCTCTTTACCCTCATCATCTTCATGAAAAAGACTTATTCCTGCATCATCTAAATTATAATCGTACACTTGTCCCTCCTCAGGGAAACACAGCTGGACCTGAAATCAGATAAATGAGGTTTGCAAAATGCAGTGTGCAGCTTTTTGCTCTGAATAAATAAACTTACATAAGAGCAATACAAATAATGATTTGAACATTCTCTGGCACTTCTGTTTAATTATCTACAGCATGTAAATCATTGCTGGTAGCACTGAGCTTCATGATAAATGTATGCCGCTATTGACCTTTTCTTCAGTCATCTTGCCCCTGAGCCAGGCACTGAAGCGTTGGCAGCTATCAGCATCCCCTGTAGCTCCAACACTCCATATGAGTGCAAAGATAAACCAGGGCTCAATCAGCTCCTGCAGCCGAGACAGTTTCTCCTGGGAAAGAGGCTTCTTACCCTGACCACACAAGCACAAAACAAATCAGTTTAACCATGAATAAATAAACAAGTCTAACCACTATCATACTAAAACGTTCTCTGACCTCTTGTGGGATGAAGGGCTCAAAGAAACAGTCCAGTAGTTTGAGCAGAGAGCAGGTGAGATTGCTGTTCATGGAGGTGATCACTTCCTTTACCGATTCTCTGACAAATTTGATGGAGTCCTGAGGATACACATGCCAACACCTCAAAATCCTGATAGACAATGAATGACAGTCAAACCAAAATTTATTCAGACTTCAACATTCTCATGTCACAGCTTATTCACTATAGTTTAGAAAATGGACAAGAACTCAGAGTTAAACTGTGTCAGAACAAATTCATCTTGATAATGTCAGATAACTCTGATAGAAAGGTATGTAATGATTACAATCAACCAATCAGCTGTCAGCTGTTAAACTAAAGTACACAATTAGATAATACCAATTTAGGTCAACCAATTACCAAGAAATGCTTCATTTTCTTCAGTCTGTGGTGTAGAAAGGTCGCATTAGCAATTAAAGAAAAAACTCTTCAGCAAAACATCGTCAGGTGGGCAAAGTGTCTGAAGAATTTTGGTCCCAAATGTTTATAAATTGTATGAAGAAGTTTTGGGTATAATATGTCAGTTTACTTTATAGTTCATTTATGTAAGTGAGGATAGCAACAAAATAGTGTCCTGCACCCACTAGTAAAAATTCTATCTTGTGTGTGAATACCTTATATTATATTCACTTCATATAAACAGATATTTGATAAACAGACACAGTCTCTTATTGAACCGAAGCCCTATACCAACCTAACTAACACAAACTACATAACATACAGTACATGAAATGACATTCACAAACATAATTAATATAATATAATTTCTGTAATTACAAAAATTAATTACAGATGTAATTACATGCAGGTATTTTTAAAATGTAAGTACAATGTAAAAGCATGTATGTACACAATAAGTGCATTGTATCAAATTATTAATTTATATGTTAGTACATAGTTAAAGGGATAGTTCACCCAAAAAGGAAAATTCTGTCATCATTTAGTCACACTCAAGTTGTTCCAAACTTGTTCTGCTGACGACAAAGGATGTTAACAAATATATTTGGAAGAATAATTGTTGGAGATCTGCTTGGTTACAAACATTCTTCCAAATATCTTCCTTTGTGTACAGCAGAAGAAAGAAATTCATACAGGTTTGGAACAACTTAAGGGTGAGTAAATGACAGAATGTTCATTTTTGGGTGAACTATCCCTTTAAGCTTGTCTAATATAAAGTGGGTCCAAATGCTGTTTAATGTTCTGTATTTCTTTTAATTCAATCTAAAGCATTTAATAAAAACACAGTAAGACCAATCACCTGTAAAAACCTTGTGAAGAGAGAGTTGAGTTGATCTGTGTAGGGCTGAAACATGTCAGGAATAGTATGAAGCCAACACTCTGTGAATGGAGTTAGACCCAGAATACTGGGCTCAAGATACACCATGCCACAGCGAGAAACCGTGGCAGGAGATGCTACCGCCAAATCCTGCACCTCAAACATCATTGTCATCATCTGAGGGCCAAAACAATGTCAGAAAAAAAAATGTATAGTTACACAAAGGAGGTACAATATGGGGTGTCAGAAAGCGGCCAATAGCAGAAATGATCGTACATCAGAGAGTTTGATGATCTCTCCAGAACTCAGGCACAGTTTCTTGTTGTCATCCAGAACTGTGTTCATGTTCTCAATCCACACAGCATCCACAGGCCCATCAAACATGTACCACTTATTCTCTTGGTCCATGGAGGAAGCTCCATCCCGAATGAGACAAGACAGTATACCATCTGTCCTGTAATCGAATAATGTGTGTTACTTTTAACAACCTGTAGAGTATTATTAATACAATAAATCCAGAGTGCACTCACCACTCATGAGTAAGCTGGTCAAATTCTCCATAAAGCTGCCCCATAGTGATGGACTTTGGGTTGAGTACATAGGTCTGTACAGCCTCGTATACTCCTCCACTAACTGAGGGCTGGCCTTTCAGTGCAGTCATGGCTGCTCCCAGCACTTCATAACACTACAAGTATGTGAGAGTGCATTTAAGAAAAACTAATTCCAAAATTAAAATATGGATTTTTTGTTGCAGCTTGTTCATTTGTGCACTGGTTTGTGCATTAGCGAAGCTTACCTTAGTTTTCCCAGAGCCTGATGGCCCTACCAACATTAGACCATGTCTGACTACAGTGGTCTCATACAACTGAATGCACTTGGTTATATAGCCTGCAAGACAAGAAAAACATTTATACACAACCATGTTCATCATGTGCTAAGAAACCACTACAGAAGTAGCATTTTGTACTTTGAAAAAATCTCATGCGTTTTCAAAGACAGTTTAAATGCTAAATTAGTTAGATTAATCTAATCATATCATTGGATTAAATTCAAATGATATCAACTATATTATTAGAGCAAGACCTCAAAAATGCCAATTATAATACCATATAAAGTTATGGTTTGTTCTTATTTTTTTTTCTCACCATCAACATCTTTAAGGCACTTTTTTGCACAGATGTTCCTTATGGACTCCTCTAGGGTACCATAGTCAATTGGCTCTTCACGGATATTGGGGAAAAGGTCGGACACAATGCCGTTGAAGAGCTTGAGGTCATCCTGAAGAAACTTTGGCACATTGACATCCCTGATGGCACGCAGACATATCAGCTCCTGGATAAATCATGAAATCAGTTTAAATCAGTTAAAAAAATTCAACAACTTTTAAAGGAACACTGCAAACACACCTCATTCATGTCAGGATTTTCCCTCTTTAAGTTTCCAGCTGCGGAGATCACAGTTTTTACAGCTCTCATCCCAAAATCATAATGATCCTAATAAACAACAAGCAACAAAGTGAATTTCAAGCAAATTAAGCCTATTTTTCTTTCTGTTAGATTCACTGAAAACAGTTATAGTTCTAACAATTATTGTGAAACTGGAAAAACCTGTGATGCAAAGGTCAGACCTGTGAGCTGAGCTGTTCTGAGGACAGTTTAAAGGTGCTGGTGATTTTTTTGGACAAGACTTTGGCATCGCTGAAGCCAAATGAGTAAAGAGAGATCTCTGCTATCATGGCATAATCAGGAATCATCATAGCCACAGGACGGAAGAGGGCCTGAGGAGCACATACAGTTCAGTCTTTTTGTATATGTTGAAATATGCATCTTTTATTTTGTATGTTTAGACTGCTGTTGGTGAGCTCTCTACCTTTAAATTATCAGGTAGTTCAGTACGACCAGCATATCCAGGGTTCATAGTGATGAAGACAGCACACGACGGAACAAGAGCGATTTCCATGCCTTCGAATACAAATGTCTTCACCTGAACACAACAAAAACGATACCAGGTTTTTCCAGACCTTTTGATCAGTGTATTTCCATGACTTTTCTAGTCTTACATGATTACTAGATAAGGTTTTTTTTTAATGTTTACTAGAGACTAAACTATGTATAAGTGTTATGCTCCAATTAACACGCTTTCTGTCCCTATCAGGAATATATAACAGTCTTTTGATAGTAGATCTAAGCTGTATTCTCAAGTGTGTGACTTTACTCACTCTTTGCTGCTGGGCTTTTTGAATGGTTGTGATCTGTTGAGCCACGACTGATAAAACCTCCACGTCTATTCGATTGAATTCATCAAAGCAGGCCCAGGCCCCTGAACTAGCCAAACCTTTGAGAAACTTGCCCATGGCTATGAAGTCCAGCTGATCAGAGCAGTTAAAAACTACAGTCTGGATGGCCAGAGCTTTGCCCAGGTCTTTAGTGGTCTCCGTCTTCCCAGTACCTGCAGGACCAGCCGGGGCGCCTCCAAACTTTAAGTGAAGTGCACCAGTCAGGGTTAGATAGCACCTGTGTGGTAAACAGTGTATTGTTTATTCTGAACAAAGAAGGTATCCTTTAAAATACTTTCTTTTGAAAACTATATGCATGTATAAATTAAGTTCAATTTTCTAATATCACCTGTCTGTCAATGGCGTGATAACAAGTCGTCCTGAGTTACCGAGGTACTCATAACCATACAAGAACTCAGCATTCACCGCTCTGATGTACAGGTCATCACGCCAGTAATATCTACGAACACACAAACACTAACACATGTCTAAACTCCATGTCTATAAAAATTAATACTTTTATTCAGCTAGGATGCATTAAGTTAATCAAAAGTGATAGTAAAGTCGTTTAATGTTACAACATATGGTAACACTTTACAATAATGGTCATTAGTTAACATTAGTTAACAAGAACTAATAATAAACTGCACTTTGTTCTCTTTGTTCTCTTTGTTAATGTTAATCTCAACATTTACTAATACATTATTTAAATATTGCCAACATTAGTTAGTGCACTGTGAACTAACATGAACAGCTGTATTTAGCTGGTTAGTTCATGTTAGTTAATACATTCACTAATGTTATCAAATGAAACCTTATTGTAAAGTGTAACATATTTATATTTAAAATTCATGCTGTTCTTCTGAACTGTATTTATTAAAGAATCCTGAAATGTAGCATGGTTTTCATAAAGATATTAAGCAGCACAACTCTTTTCAACATTGATAAGAAGAAATTTTACAGGAACGTGTTTGTAGGTAACACTGTACAATAAAGTCTCAATTTGTTAACATTAGTGAATATATTAACTAACATGAACTAACAATAAGCAATACATTTGTTACAGTATTTATTCATCTTTGTTCATGTTATTTAATACAAATACAGTTTGTTCATATTAGTTCACAGTGCATTAACTTGTGATTTTAATACGTTAGTAAATGTTGAAATTAACATAATTAAGATGTAGAAGAATTGTTAATTCTTAGTTCATGTTAACTGAAGTAGTTAACTAATGAAACCTTATTGTAAAGTGTTACCACTTTCTGGATTGTATATTTTATAACCTCAGCTGACTGATCCACTCAAAGTCATTGACACTGGACACTTTCTCCTCAACCAGCTTGGCTGCCACATCTTTAGCATGCACTTCAATCACAATAAGTGCAGAGAGTATCGCTCGCTGCATCTTCGACAGGCGACCCCGCACCAACTGGACCAAATCTCCCAACTGTTTGTGAAGATTCAAAAACTTTGATTTAGATCCAATGTTTCCTTATTAGAACCTACAAAATGCAGTGTACAGGGAAATCATCCCCAGGAATGTGGAATTGTTTGCATTGATGGAAAAAATCTGTACCTGCGTCTGTAGCTGTGGATATAGCCGATCTGCCAGGTCTCCCTTATCCAGAGACTCTGACACCTCTTGGGTCCAAAATGTTTGACATCCAGCTATCACCACCTGACCGGGCCAGGACAACACCCACTCTGTACGAGGACGCTGCAGAGAGACGAACAAAGAAATATGACTCTTTATATACAGAACAATCAACCACCATTGACAACATTAACTACTTACAGCAGGGGTGTC
The DNA here is from genome assembly GCA_018749465.1 of Paracanthobrama guichenoti. Classification (NCBI taxonomy): domain Eukaryota; kingdom Metazoa; phylum Chordata; class Actinopteri; order Cypriniformes; family Gobionidae; genus Paracanthobrama; species Paracanthobrama guichenoti. The sequence continues at coordinate 23,087,123 of CM031953.1, forward strand.
AAACAAGTTCCTGGAGTGCCACTGTCCTGCAGAGTTTAGCGCCAACCCTAATTAAACAAACCTGAACCAACTGATCAAGGCCAGCGGATTACTAGAAACTTCTAGGCAGGTGTTTTGGAGCTGGTTGGAGCTACACACTGCAGGACAGTGGCCCTTCAGGAGTTTGACACATGACTTAAAATGATAATACAAATAGTATGTAGGTTGTGACACATTTTTTTTGTGCATTTTGAAAGTCTATAGTGATTTATACCTATTAAGGGTACCATTGATAAAAAAACAAAGTTTTAAACAAAAACAGCAACTACACTTACCTCAACATAGGCTTTCAGTGAGCGACTGATGTTGTCTCTCACACTGGCCTTCATGGAGTTCTCCACTTCCCGCAACCAATGCTCCACATTCCCAGAAGGAGACACAGGAACGGACAAACGGACTTCTTCTCCCTCAGCAGAGTACATGTGTGTGATCTGCAAATCTGACTGGAACTGGAGCTGCATACAGTACAATATATTTCATAATCTGTGGCATTCATTTAATCATTATTTTACTACATAAACCAAAATGATATTGGTATTTTCTGCCATGCTGATTATGTGAACTTCTAATATGGTAAACATATTAAATCTGATCTGCTTTCTGTAAAAGAGCACTCACCAGGGCGATGTTCTCAAAGCATTTGTGGAGATGTGGCTGCACTGCTGTTGGATCTTTAGTCTGAGATAAAATCTCCAGCAACTCATCATCAGATAAAAAATAAAATCTAAAACCAGAAAATAAAAAGCAATTTAAAATAATTCCATATACAATTATAGCGATCCTGCACAGAAAAATGTAACTTGACTTTGAAAGTGCGGTTGAATAAAGTAGAAAGGAGACAGGACTCAAATGCAGGAAGAAAGGTTTTTTTTTTTTAATTAATAAAATAAAAGACATAGAAGGAATCAGGAACAAAACGTCAGGCAGGGAACAACTATCAGGAACAAAAGACAACGAACCAGCACAGCAAACACAAGGAGACAAATAAGGCAAGTGATGAGGGAGAACAGGGCAAAATAATCAGTGATCAGGTAACAAGAAGGGCGGGGTTAGACAATAGACAGGAGACATGACATCACAAGCACATAACTAGTAACAACAATTACCAGTCATGTGCTCACACAAAACAAGATGTAATACTAACAAGCAAATACTAAACAGAAGTGACAGAACTCTGACAAAAACCATAAAAACTGATCATTTTAACCTAGGAAAGGCGCTTCGTTTGGTCTCCAGGTATTCACTCAGTCCTTTCTGCACAAGCTCCAGTAAATTGTTACAGTCCTTGAGACTGGCTAATAGACGCGGCTCAGGACACACCTCAATCACCTGGACCCATAAAGACAAAGAATTTCAATTTCAATTCTTTAATGAATCACTGAAAAATCTACTATAGTGTGATTAAATATTCTGACTCTGCTCACCTGACTGTTATCATGGGCAGCCTTCATGATCTTTCTCCAGGTGCGCTCCATAGTCTGATACCGCTTCCCTTCCACAGGCAGCTGGCGGTTGATGTCATCAGAGCTGAAAATGGGTTCCATGTACAGCCACGACCGCTGACAGATAAGCCACTCTTCTAATACATCCTACCAACAGAGGGCCACAGTGACACGGAGTCTTTTGGGGAAAATACTTACAGCCATCAATAACATATATTAAGGAAAGTTTAAAGGACTGTGTTTAGTTCGCTTAGTTGCATGCATCCCGTCACCATTTAAACTGCCCTGTCAATCATCGTCACAGTTCAAATCCTCCACATTCAATTTAATTTCGTATCGGAGAAAAATTTAGTTAGTAGCACGTTGATCTGCCATTTGTGGGTCTTTAATGCAGAGACTCTTCTCATGTGTTTGCAGTTTAAATATAATGATGGATTTAAAAGTTAATGGCCAAATGTATCATTTAAAAAGTTTACAGTGCTGCTGCAGGTGAAATATAATGTGGATAACACTGAATAAATATCTTTTCGTCAGGTTAAATACTGATAATTGATCACTCAAGTCCCTTTACCTAAACCTCTCTACTTAACCATTGGATTAGCACATCAGTCATGTTTGTGGTTTTTTTTAACACTTTTCATCCACGTTTGTAGTTCTAATTGAATCCTCGTCCAACTCGCAATGGGTTGTGGGCAATATCAGCCGTTAGAGTGTGCGTCGATCTTCACTTCGAATTCTAACCAGAAATAGTAGACCATCCGGGTATCTTTGAAATACTCTTTTCAACATACTACAATTTGGGACATTCTATATTCGAATACTATTTGGGATGGATAGTATGCAAATTGGGACGCACATCTACAGTACATGCAAACTAAACAAGCAACCCAACAATATTTCAAAATCATACCTACAGGATGACATTGGCTTACCTGTGTCATTTTCAATTTACTTTCCCATTTGCGGATTCTCTCCTCAAACGTTTTCTTATATGGGGAGAAGGCCATGCTCTGGGTCATGACAATGTGGTCATCCAGGAGCTGAGATGCTTCATCTGGGCTGTTCAAGATGTAAGTGCCCGTCTCCTTATATGGTATCACCTCAAACCTCACCGTTGACCATTCCTCCTCCATCTTGTTCAGAGCCTAAAGCAGATGTATGGGAGTAAAAAATATTTTAATATGAAATAATATGCCCATGGAATTGTTGTTATACAATTCAGAAAAAATAACAAAATGAATTCCCTTGTGATATATGCGAAAATGTGATATATTCCACTATTGTTAATTTGTTCTTTTTAGGTTCTTTTCTTTTCTTTAATAATTTTTAATTATTTAATAAGTGCTGTATATAGGTATGTCATAAAATATTAATTTAGTGCCAGTCAGATTAGTTCACACTATAATTTTAAAGATAACAATATCACCCGCAACTGTACAGACCCCACTAGCTTTGAATTGCATGATGCACCTCTACCACTGGGTTTAGTGGGTCCTGCAGTGCAGCTCCATTGCTGGGCTTAGTAGGCCTCGTGGTGTAACACTGCCTCAGGTCACAATGAGCCTTAGCAAATGATCCCAAAATGTATTTTTTAGCAGCATGTTTACTGTGATTTGAAATCTTTACCTTTGTATTTGATGTTTATTTAAAGTTATAATTAACAGCCATAATTGCTCCAATAAAGAATTTATCTGTATGTGTTGGTTACATTTAAAGGGGGAATTCATAGCTGGCAAGATGAGATTTTAATAAAACTTAAATGCCACTACATGGCTAGAGAAACCATAGAAAAGGGCTATGCCGTTTCCTTTTGGCCAAAAACTTCAGCACCCATAATGCACTTTTGATTTTCTGCACCGCCACTCTGTTGATCCATCTGTCTATGCGCGGAATACAAAAGTGTAGAAGTTTAATCTGTAGTTTTAACATAAGCCCTGGAGCTGTCCAAATTCCACTGAATGGTACACAATTACAAGTTTTGCTTAATCTGGTAGACTTTTGCTAACAAATAAACAGGGAGCATTGTTCTTTTACATATACTACTGACATTGTAACAATATCAAAGCTGGTTGAAAATTGGCAAACTTATCCTGTAAGTATTTGGCATAAATGGATGACACACTGTTTTTATGTGCTTCATAAAGGTAAAATGCACCTGAAAAACAACTCCACTACACTCACTTGCTCAATAGCATATTCTTTTCCAGCCTCCTGAGCTACGCGGCTGATTTCCTCAACATGATTTTGCAGGCCCATCTCCAGACAAAGGGAAAAGGTAAGGTTCGCTTTAGAACTCATATTAATGTTTATACGTTCAGAAAGAAGTTCCCAGTGGCGGTTTTGCATGCCAGGATTCCTCAGGCCCCGTATCAGAGGAATAAATGGACGGAACTCTTCAATCTTAGTCCGTATTTCAGATGCCACTTGTTGACAGGCTGAATGGAAAAAAAAGATGTTAACTGAATGAACAGATGTGCGTAAACAAAATATGTCTAAAAACAGAATTCCCATCAACTTTTGTATTTATGAGAATTTAATCTTCACTTATTGTAATGTATCTCATTCTTGACATCAGTTATGACAAAGTTATGCTAAAAACATAACATTTTTGTTTGTATCCTCTCAACTCAGCTTTGTTTGTATCCTCTTAAACTTACGTCCAACTTACCAGGAATGTCTTTAAACTGTTTGACACACTGGTGCATAGTCTTGTAAGCATCAGTGACATTACGCTCCAGCAGTTCAGGGTTGATGGCTGACAGCGGGTCGTTGAGCCAGCTTTCATGCCAACGCAGCCAATCAGATGTTGTCTTCCACAGGTCATGAAATGGCTGAAACTCTCGGTTCAGCTTCTGTAACTCTGTGTACTAGACCGCAACCATAAAATATAAACAAATTATTTTTAAATTGAAAAATGTAATTTATCATATAGGAAAACTATGGTCTATTTAATGTCACAAAATAAAATAATAAAACAATTAATAATTAGTCTGTAGTTTAAAAAAGGAAAATTAGAGTTAACCTACAGTAGAGACTGGCTTGCCAAAGAGTCGTTCACGGTTGCTGTAAAGCTGTGCCATTTCCTGACATTCTTTCAGCTGCTTGTCCACTCTCCGCACCTCATTTGCCACCTCATGTGCTCGCCCAATGTTTGTGTAACCAGAAAGTCCAGCCACCACCGTCTGAAAATTAAACCATTTATTTCAAACCATTTATTCAATAAAATCTCACGAAACAAAACATTACCTCCTTGGACTTTATAGTATGATTTAATTCAATAACTGATGAGCATATTTTGCTAAGGAAGTAAAACTGGAAGTGAGTCCCTACTGATAATGCATTTAATAATGATCAGTGAGTCTGACCTGCAGGAAGCTCAAGCGTTCCAGGAAGTTGTTTTGGTCAACGTCCTGGATCTTATGGAAGCGTTCTTCATCCTCAACATGTTGGACTTTCACTGTTTCCATCTGATTCTGGATCTTATAGGGCCAGGCCATTGCTGTCCACCTACGCAACATTTAATATTTAGGAGGTTGGCTACACAAAGGACTGAGTTAAAACACTATTTAATTCCATGGCAAGGCAATCATACACTCACTTTTCATCGAAATCCTCATCAGAGAGACTGTAGAAGAATTCATCTATTAGATCACATTCAGACATAGCTTTGGATAAAAGCTCCTGCAGGGAGTCATTAGCCGGTGGAGACAAGAGAAAAATTATTCAGAATACTGCAATAACCACAACAATGCAACAGGACTTTTTAAAATATCATCTAAATTAGGCAGACATGGCCAATGGGGAGTACATGTGCTCTGATATGCCGACCTTTCCAATTAAAGGGAAAAACATAAAATAACAAGATTTTACATTTTCTGAAGAGGGGTGTTGCAGTTCCAACTGCCAGGTTGCTATGCAATTGCTAAATTATTGGTGATTTATAGCACATATCTATGTCATTGCTTGGGTGTTCTGGGTGGTTGCTAAGGTGTTGCTAGGGACTTCTGGGTAGTTGTTTGGTGGTTGATTACGGTCTAAAATCAATAGAACCACCTCCAAGTCACTATTATATTCTGGTCTCTAGATATGGCTTGAGTCCTTCAATATATAAAAAGGTTTTGCCCATTTTATTGAGTTATCGTTTATAATATAATTTGGTTCAGACTTTGATTAGCTTGTAAGTGGCATTCTAATACATGATACATGTTATGTTGTGCAATGATAAAACAGTGACTCTACCTCATGCACTTTGAGTTGCTCAGGGATTAGTTTCATCCATTCTCTCTGCTCTATGAGCTCCTCAATGCAGCTGGGCTTCTCAAACAGCTTTTTGCTGATGGCTTTACACTCAATACATACCTGAAATACACGCGCAATATTATATATAACAGCGTTTTATTCAGACTTGATTAAAAATGCTTCTAGTCTTAATGAACTCTGACTCACATTCTGCATCTGTTGACACAACATCAGGGCAAGTCGGTCCAGCAATGCATTGGCGAGGGCTTTCCGTTTCTTTACCAGGTTTTGCCGAATAGCCTCCATGCTGACCACGAAGGGTCCAATGATGATGGTAGAGGGGATGGACTGATCTAAAAGTGTCATCTCCCTCAGGTGCTCCAGAACTTCCTGCTTCATCTCCTGAGGGGTCTTGTTTTCCTGACTGTGCAACCTTGAAGACACATAAACATAAGCAGAAGAACAATCCTTGCTGTGTAGTGTATTACAGTACAGCATATGTACATTCTTTACAATCACCAGTATATAGAAGAAAGCTAGAAAACAATATTAGAGATTTACTCTAGACAAGTGTTGATATTAGAGTTGTAGAGCTCAAGGTGGCATTCAAATTCACGCGCGTAGGCTCTAAGAGGTATGGTGGCCTGTTTCAGGGCCAACCTGATGCTTTCCCTCAGATTCTTGACTTCAGGTTCCCACAAGCCCACTGACCATAATATATCTTCAGCAATGAACATTTTCGTCAGTACACACTGAGAGAATGGGAAAGAACAAAACAGAAAAAAACCTTCAATCAAATATATAATTTTAATAATATAATTAGTATGTTTTACTCAATAAATTTGACTTTTATAATAATATAGTAATTTTTACTTCTATGGTATTTACTTCTAATTTATGGTCATTTATTTAGTGAAAGCTCTTCATAAAAGTTATTTATATCAGAAATCAGATAAGGAACCTTGTCTACTAGAGGTAAGTTGTATGTGGACAGGATTCCTTTATCAAACAGGTTGATAATGGAGGTCTCAAAGTTCTCTAGAGGAATGCTGTAATGAACCCCAGTCTGGTCGAGCACCAAATCCACTGAGAAGAGGGGTTTCTTTTTGGCCTGCATAAAATCATTGTGGATATGTTACATACAATATAAAAACAGTGCCACTCATATAATCTCATTTAGATCAGTGTTTCTCAAACTTTTTGAATCCAAGGCCACCCTTTGTTCAAAACAGTATTGGAAGGCCCTCCTATTTAAGATTATATTTACTGTATATTTTTTAGTATTTAAAAAAATATTATATTAATATGACTATATTTAAATATTATAATGACTTATTGGGGGCCCTTGGAAGTTTACAGAGGCCCCCTAGAGGATCCTGGTCTCCTGGTTGAGAACCACTGATTTAGATTTTCCATTTATACAAAAGCAATTCAAAATAAAGCTATATCAAACATAATCATAAAAGCATATTTATCAAGTAGTAACCAGGAAAATGAGAAATCACATACTTGTATGGACTGTTTATAAGATCAGGGCCCCAGGTCAGATCTTTGGGGCAGTGTAGGACACTGTGGCAAGCATTGAGCAATAATTTGGCCAAACTGGCCAGGGAGTCCTCCACCAAGAACCTGAGTGAGTCCTGCTGAATGCTGCGAATCAGCGCCATCAGGCGACACAGTTTGGACATACGGTAAACATCCCAGCAGGACACATTGAGATTGTACCAGCCACGTTTCTCATATTGTAGACTAGAAGAAATGCAATTACATACAGCAGGCAGCCATGACTCTTGTAGAAACAAATGGACCTGTAGGAAGACAGAAAGAATATGATGACATAGCGGCACATTTGTATGTGTATGTGTGTACAGGTGGCAGTTCGCTTGCCTGTGCCTGTTTCTGAGACTGTGCCGACTCAAACTCCTCCAAGCGAAGTGATTTTGTGAAGCTGACATGGAACAGGTTCATTTCTACCACCCTGTTGCACTCTTCTCTCACTTTGAACAGAACAGCAATCACCTCAGGCTTAGTCAACAGAGAATTAAAGATAAAAGCTGCACGATTCTTCTCAAAAGGATAGTCAGGGACTGACACACAGCCTAGAAGGAGGGGAGACAGCAAGTTATTGGTGAACATCAACAACATTAAATCTCAGACATACTGAAAGTAGTCTCTTTTCTTTTGATGTTCATCTTTCTACCTCTCTCAGGAACTTTCTCAGGTTCTTTTTGAGGAAGTGTGATGTAGGAAAACTCTTCTGGGCTTTCCTGTACCACCTTATCAAAGACCATCCAGTTCATAGTGCGACTGTACTCCAGATAAAGCTCTTTTTCCAGCCGCTCCTGACAATCCTGTAGACTGTATAGACAAATGTGTTTATTGAAATACAAACTAATACTATCAGTGACAATTCTGCAGACATCAGTAACTGTTTATTTAATTATATGGTGGGTGCGTGCGTGCGTGCGTGCGTGCATGCGTGCGTGCGTGCGTGTGTGTGTCCTGGAACCGTACATCTGGTGTTAATGGAAGGTGCAGATGTTTTTTATAGGAAAGTCTTAATGTCTTATTCTTAATGATCATACTTGGGTACAATGGAATTCATATGCATATTTAGATTTTTTACACTACTGTACACCAGTGCCAGAGATCCATATTTTATGCAAAACACATAACTCTAACAAAATACACTACCATTCAAAAGTTTGAGATCTGTACTTTTTTGTTTGTTTTTGAAAGAAGTCTCTTATGCTTACAAAGTCTGCATTTATTTAATCACATACAGTAAAAACAGTAATATTAATATATTTCAAAATATAATTTAGTTCTGTGATGAAAAAGCCAAATTTTCAGTCTTCAGTGTCAATTGATCCTTCAGAATTCACTTTATTATGCTGATTTGGTGCCAAGTAACATTTCTTACTATAATCAATGTTGAAAACAGTTGCTGCTTAATATTTTTGTGATAATTGTGAACCGTACATTTCTTCAGGATTCTTTGATAAATAAAAAGTTCAAAAGAACATCATTTATTTAAAATAGATTTTGTTGAAACAATGTCTACATGTAAAAAGTCTTAACAGTCACCTTTGACCAATTTAATATATCCTTGCTGAATAAAAATTATCCACAAAAAAAAAAAAAAAAAAATTCTAACCCCCAAACTTTTGTTAACATTGTCATTCTTCTCACCGTTTAGGATGGAGGCCTGGTTTGGAGAGTGCATATTTTCTGATGCGTTCTAAACTGGTGGTGTCGAGAGTGGGGGTACCACTCCAGACTGGCATACTGTCAATGGAAAGATGGTAAAAGATTAAGGCCTCTGTCTTCTGTCTCAAGTTCTGTGCAAACTGGACTCTCTTCGCAAATACACGTGGGTCCTCTGCACAAAACATCAGCCTGATCCTGGGAACCCAATACTGTCCTTCTTGCAGTGACAAAACCCCTGTGAAAAAAAGAAAGTGTAGAATAGAAACAATGGTTTAAGAAAGTTTAACTATATCACAGAGTTAACCATTAAACCAAAACGTTTTGTGGCTTTCAGTTGATGTCTGTTAGGTTTGATGCTATTCATATGATAAAAAGTCCTTTCTGTTCTGGGATTAGCTGTGATATGTCACATCACAACTTTCATATATGAATAGGAAATATGCAAGCATAGGAAAAAAAGTGCGTGTCGAACTGTTTCTTGAGGTGTTTAAAATAAGCATGCTTTATGAATTACTTTTGCACATGCCTTTTCTCTGTCCTCCATTCAAAATGGGTTTTCCCTTGGAATCTCGAACCCATCCATTACTGTCCACTTTACGCACCAAGTACTGCTTCTTCTCCTGGCTGTATTGTAGTACGCCAACCAACTGCCAAGAATACTCCAAAGCTGGGCTTTTTGGATCTACTACATGTCAAACACATGAGGAACAGACATTTAATTTTTCCCACATGTGCCCATATGGCTCCCACTGGATGGGCTGTAATATGAATTTATTTTCAGGAGGAACTACAAGACAAATGATGGGATCCATTCGACTACAATATGTCAGGTATTTTCAGAGGGTTTAGACAGCACCGTACCAGGTGGGATGCTGTCTTTTGTCGGCAACAGGGCTTTGGCAGGAACGGGTTTGCGGTCGATGGAGCCCTGCTCATAACCTAAAGCCAGCCATTCCTCTGGAGTACGGCAGTCAAACTCCTCATTGTCGAATATCTGGTGTTACATAAAGAAATTTAATTTAATAAGTATGCAGCCAATTAAACAGAAAATGTGCAGGAATTTAAACTAAAGCATCTATATGAGCAAACTGGAACATTAAAATTCAATTCAAGAATACTTTATAAAATCAATATACAAGCAACATGCATGACCTCCAGAGACAGGTAGTTTGAAATAAGCTGGGAGGGGGTATGTGTCTCCGCGCTCGTCAGGTTTCTGGGCATCAGCTGGTTAGAGTCAATGTCTTGCTCAGTCAAAAGCTTACTGATATCCAACTTGTGATACTCCCTCCTGCATCTGAGAATTAAAACAGACACCAACATCCATGCATATTACATTACAATCTAGAAAAATGTCTTTAACGTTAACATTTTTGAAAAAATATTTAATTAAAAATAATTGCTTATAATTTATATTATATTAATTTATATCTATTTTAATATATTTAAAAAATGCAGTTTATTCCTGTGATGCAAAGCTGAAATTTCATTGCAAAGCATCATTACTCCAGTCTTCAGTGTCATGATATGTTGAATGGTAAAGACACATTTCTTATTAATATCAGTGTTGAAAACAGTTGTGCTGCTTAATATTTTTGTGGAAATCGTGATACAGTTTTTCAGGTTTATGTGATGAACAGAAAGTTCAAAAGAACAGCATTTATTTGAAGTAGAGATCTCTGCAATGTCAATTTTTATCAATTTAACACATCCTTGCTGAATACAAGTATTAATTTCTTTTAAAAACAGTAGTGTATAATAATAAATAATAAAAATCTCAACAACCAATGATTTACAGAGGAACACACTTTGGTTACCCTTTTTGAAAGTGAATATTTTTCTTAACCTTGCATAATTTTATCCATGGTTTTTAAGAGGATAAAGCATGTCAAGCATCCTGTCCATGCTGGCATTTAATTTAGTTAGCCTAGCTTCTACTAAAAACAGACAACGGCTATTTTTTGGGTTGTGACCCTGCCATCAGTTGAGAACCACTGGTGTCATTTGTCTGAACTGCTCACCTCTCAATCTCGATCTTGCGGGGCACATGTCCTGGGAGCCAAGTATATGGTAGCTGAACTTTAGGAGTGTAACTTCCAGAGTGAAAGTCCGTTACGTGCTGGAGTTGTGTAGATGGTTCATGCCAGTCCTTCTCCAGGACACTGTGTAGGTCCGGAGGTGTTTTGAACATAGCTGCTACAGTCAAAAAGAAAGTACAAGACAATGAGTAAAATTACATAAATTTTAGCATTTGTGTTTAGATGCTTAGACTTGACTATGAGTTGATTTCTTACTTTTGCAGGAGTTGGAACCGTATCCCGCATAGCACAGTAAACTCTGTTGGGTAGCTGGACCTTGTGTATAAGTCTGAAAACAGCAGCATGAGTTTTGGTGTTTTATTTTTGGAAAATATTTATAGATAGATAGATTTTTTAATTTAGAAAACAGCAGTGCGCAGCGGGTTTTTTTCCACTTATTTTGTTTTCGATACCATACCGATACTTTCAAGGCCAGTATCACTGATATCGATACCAATACGATACTTACAAACTGAACTTTTAAATGATTACATTTATTAAATTATTAAAATTACTATGAGTAAAATAGGCAAAGATACCCATTTAAACATTATATTTGAAAGGCATTTTTAAAAAAATTTTTTTACACATGGTTAAAATGTTTATTTATAATCTACAGATACTAGTTGAACTACGGTCACTGTAGTAAAAAATAAACCATGGTTCATTTTCATAAGGGACTGCCAGTGACAGAATGTTGCACCCATAAAATGCAACCTTTTTATTCTGGTAGTGTATGATTTATATTAATATCAGTTAAGGAATAGAAAATGATCAATATCAACACAATATTTCTTGTTTTATTGTGAAATAACTCAAACATATGTTTTCCTGTCTTCTGATGAGTATTGTTCTGGGCTGCGTTTCCAAAAGCATCAATGGTTTCTTATGATAGTTTTGGGAAACCCAGCTCTGTTTGAATACAGTGTCATTAGTGAGCGAACGCTCGCTCTCTGTGATCGATTGGTTCTGTCTTGCAGCATTTGCGTGCGTTCAGATCATGGTTCAGATGAGCAGGAACATAGCTCTATACGACACAACTATTCGGCAACATAGGTTATTCGTATTGTATGCACAAAATAATCTTTTTAAATAAACAAAATTACAAGTAAAAAAAAAAATTATCTGAGTATCGATACATTTCGATGCTCTCATCAGTATCGATATATCGATACGCCCATCTCTGGCTTGTACGACGTCAACAGATGAAAACAACAAGCATAATAACGGAACAAAATAATTTTAAAAAAGAGCCAGAGCAAATACTTTACATTGTATCGGCATTTTTATATAGAATCAGATGGAATTTAAGAAAAATAAAATTTTATTAAAAAAAATAAAATTTCCTTACTGAGAAAATACATGCTATAAAGAAGCAGTAAACGAAGAGAAGGGGTGTTTTACCTGTTGCAGACTTTTGCCTGGTGTAGAAATGAGGTTAGAGTAGATGCCCCTCAAAGGGGACAATTTGCCCCTGTGATCCTTTCTAGGCTCGTTTGGAGGGTGAGGACGAAACATGCCGGATCCGCAAGGATGGTTTTCACTTTGCTTCTGTTTTTTTGTCCATAATCTCTTATCCTAACCGTAATAAAATAGAAAAGTTACGGAAAAGCAGAATTGCTTCATGAATGGCACAAACTCCTTACAGTATAAGTTGACAAGAGTAAGAGGTATTAAGGTCGAGTTAACTTACATATTTAAAAAAAATAAAACGTTAAAGTTTTAATTTAAAGTTACCTCACTTCAAATCACAGCAGCTGACAGGCATCGCGTAAAGTACATGTTTATAAATATATAAAAAGTGATATTATAAACTGCAAGCCTTACATAAATACGTTTCTTTTGTATATTTTCCGCCGTCCTCGGTGTTTTAAAGTATTTTGACTGTCATTTAGTGACGCTGTGACGGTTGCTACGCCAACATCTTTCACGCGGAGCTTGTTGTGGATTCCGGAGCACGAGACAAAAATGGCTGAGCGCTTTACAATCAGTTACTGTTACTGTGGAGAGCAAACAAACATTGAGTGCTGTGCAAAATGCTGTCTAGTCTGTTTTCTATATATGTATATTGTTTTATATAAGTTAAGCTTTAGGGTCTAACAACTGTGCAAATAAAATAAAAATAATAGTAAATAAATAAAATAAGTAATTGATCATTTACAGCGTATGTTTGTCTCATTGTTTGATGTATTTGTCTATCAATGTTAAAAAAAATACAGTGATAAACGTTCTTTCAAGGTCAAAGTTCAGAGGGCAGCCAGAGGCCGTTCAATGCACAGTATGCCAAATTCAGAACTGCATACTTGCATACTACTCCATTTCTGCCATAAAAAAAGATGAGGAATAGTAATAGCTTAGTAATCTTCCCACTGTACCGATTTATGTGTCATTTCCTTTACATTGTTTAATATTTGCGTGAAAGCTTTTATAGAGAAAATATTTAATGAGACAATGTATTGATCAACTGGAAAATTATATGTGTAGATATTAGGTAGGCCTCTTAAAATATCAGGTTAATTAAAAAACTAGGAAAATTCAAATTTAACCAGGGTTATGCAACACTTATTTAGGAGCAATTCTTATATTCTATATATATATATATATATATTAAGAGTAGAAATGTATGTCCTCAGATAAAAATGGCCCTGAAAACCAGTAGTTGAGTGAATTATATTGCCCCTAAACCGAAAAGTTCTAGCATATATTTCTTGATAACTAAAACCCACAGCTTCACTATTAGTAGAGAGACACTGCCAGGTTAAATTAATTCACAATAAATAAATTTAGCCTAATCTTTACTGTGCTACTTTATCTGTATCTGATTCAGAATGAGCAGAAATCTGTGAGAAATATAACTACCCAAAGGCAAAAGAACTGATAAACAAAAGTTGTTATGTAGGAGAAATAACCTTTTGGGTAGCGCTGTCATCAGCTATGCACAAAAAAACCTGCATTCAGTCTCAGCTCGAGGTTCAGGCTTATTTGTTGATTAATGACATCATCATCATCATCATCATCATCACATAAATGTTGACTTTAAAAAAAATCTGCAGTCGTTCAACCCCTATTCTTTACTGCAATAGTTAATGGAAGTAATTATGACCTAATACACTGGAATGGGCGTCCCAGAGTGATCCAAACCCATCCGTTTTCTTTTCATTTCATCCTGTGTAATTGTACTCATATAGTCCCGAATGACCCACAGGGATCCTCACACTCCTGGGTCAAAAGGTCACCGAATCCTGCCCCATTTCCCAGCGGAGATCATAAGCAACACACACCTTCACCCCCGCTGGCCCTGCATATCATCCTGAGCATGCTCATGTAGCGTGCATGCATCAATTACTTCATGTGCCTGAACTCATGTGTCATTCCCAGAAGGTGTCCTACAAACCCAAAGACAGGGTTGGGCAAGGTCAGAGGTCAAGTGCATGTGTGAAATTCAAAATGAGGAGCCAGAGATGCCTTTTGACCTTGCAGGGGATCTAACTGCCATCACTGTAAAAAGGACATGACAGACTGACAGATCATTAAGGAGATTCATCAGATCAAGTCAACAGGTCAAAATGTTAATAGCAGCAAAGGAAAGACTTGCCAATTAACAACACAAGAGTGATACTTTGCACAAGTTACCAATGCCTGCTCAGTTTACTCACCGCAAAAGAGCAAGTTAGTGTAAGGGATGTATATGCCACAACAGATTTAAGCACTCTAAAAAATGCTGGGTTAAAAATAAAAAAGCAATCGGGTTGTTTTAACCCAGCGGTTAGGTTAAATGTTTGCTTAAAACAACCCAATTGCTGGGTTAGTCAATTTTCAACCCAACTTGGGTTGTTTTTAACCCAGCATGTTTTAGAGTGAGTGAACTATTTATTTTCTTTGTATTTCACAATTTAAAAAGTATATATATATATATATATATATATATATATATATATATATATATATATATATATATATATATATATATATATATATATATATATATATATATATATATATACACATACACACACACACATATATACTACCAGTCAAAAGTTTGAGAATGGTAAGATTTGTTTATGTTTTTAAAGAAGTCTCTTCTGCTCACCAAGGCTGCATTTATGTTATTAAAATAAAAATAAATTAAAAAAGTGAAATATTATTAAACGTAACTGTTTTCTATTTGAATATATTTTAAAATGTCATTTATTCCTGTGATGCAAAGCTGCATTTTCAGCATCATTACTCCAGTCTTCAGGGTCACATGATCCTTCAGAAATCATTCTAATATGATGATTTGATGCTCAAGAAACATTTATTATTATTATTAATGTTGAATTTTTTTAGATTCTTTGATGAATAGAAAGTTCAAAAGAACAGTGTTTATCTGAAATAGAAAGCTTTTGCAACATTGTACTACTGTTCAAAAGTTTTGGGTTGGTAATGATATTATTATTATTAATTTTTATTTTTTTGAAAAGAACTTAAAGAAATTAATACATTTATTCAGCAAGGATGCGTTAAATTGATCAAGTGACAGTATAGACATTTATAATGTTGCAAAAACTTTATATTTCAGATAAATGCTATCTTTTGAACTTTCTATTCATTAAATAATCCTGAAAATAATATATAAATAAATACACAACTGTTTTCAACATTGATAATAATAATAAATGTTTATTGAGCAGCAAGTCAGCATATTAGAATGATTCGAGTGTATATACACTGATCAGGCATAACATTATGATAATATTGTGTTGCTCCCACTTTTGCCTCCTATGGACACCACACTGCCTCTGCCGGCTTGCCTTCTTCCCAGAGTGCATCCTGGTGCCATGTGTTCCCCAGCTAAGTGACACACCCGGCCATCCATGTGATGAAAAAGAAAACGTGATTCATCAGACCAGGCCACCTTCTTCCATGCACATGGTCCCGTTCTGATGCTCACGTGCCCACTGCTGGTGCTTTCAGCAGTGGACACCCTGACTGGTCTGCGGCTATGCAGCCCCATACGCAACAAACTGCGATGCTCTGTGTATCCTGACACCTTTCTATCAGAACCAGCATTAACTTCTTGAGCACTTTGAGCCACAGTAGCTGGTCTGTTTGATCGGACCACACGGGCCAGCCTTCGCTCCCCATGTGCTTCAATGAGCCTTGAACACCCATGACCCTGTCGCCAGTTTACCACACATACGTACATATATTTATTAGAATATTATTTATTATACATATACCCATTTTTATTAAATGGGTATGATGTTTCTGAATACCATGGTCCACCAAAATCTTGTTAGATTTCAATTAGTCACACAGAACTTCTAAACACATTTCTGTCAAATGCCTTGCAGTAAAGCATACTACCCTCGCAAAATTGTGTCTTTCCTTCTAGCTTCTTACAACTGTGCAGTTGTGTCATGAGACATCGACCCTCACTGTATCCCAAGAGCAGATGCAGCAGACACATCTCAGCAGTGGATACAAACACCTGCCAGCAATTAATGACTAATAGCTTTGGCTTACAACATTACAGGGTTGTTTGAACTAGACAGATGAGATCTCTAGTGCATTTGGTCTTCAAAACAAAGTTCTCATTTTGTGATCCAGAATAGGGGTCGATTTGTCCCCCAAGTGATTGAGGTCATTGTTATACATCAGATGAAAGACATTTCTGATAAAATGATGCACATCTGGGACTTTCAAATGTCAACATAGCAGAAACTATGCCAGTATCAAGAAGAAAAGCTGACTTTCAAATAGGACCAGAAAACAACTTAAACTTTTTATGCTCTACATCCATTTCACACCTACTAGAATTGTTAACCATGCTGAATAATGCATAATTGTACAATATTTAAGGGATAAAATGTGTTTTGTATTAAAGCCATACGGTTTCTAACAGTTGAGTGTAACGTGGCTGTTTTAGTAAATACAGGACCCAAGGGATCCAAATGCAGTACAGAGTTTACTAGAGAAATTAATCCAGGCAGAGAACCAAAGAATCAAGGAAAAGAACAATATAATCAGACGAGGAAACCGGAAACAAAACAAACACATTTCGGATTCAGCCTTGGAAAACAGGGCTGAATCAGAAATTGCCCCCATACCCTCAAATAGGGCATTATTTGAAGGGGCAGTCGTTTATAGTGGTGTCCGAAACCATAGTGGATGTTATTGAGTGCACTCATTCAATCCCACAATGCACCGCGATAACGAGTGTACAGCCGATGTACACACAACGGCTGTCCGACTTCACGCACTCGTTTTCATTCACTCTTTCAAGTGAACTATATTAGTGGACTAACGTAGGGAGTAGTGAATGAGGGTATAGGGGGCGATTTCGGATTCAGCCCAGGATTTAAACACAGGACGTGAATATAAACAATGGGAACAGAAAACACTTCAACATAAAAGTCCTTTAACGCAAGACAGGAGCTGTGTCCGAAATCGCCCTACCCATAAATAGGACCCTGTTTGAGGGGACAAGCATTTTTAGTTATCGATTGCACTCATTCAATCCCATAACGATGTACATTCAACCATAGATGCTATGCGCTTTACCCATAATGCACTGTGAGAGTCGTGCGCCGTATGAATTCCCAGAAGATGGCGCCCTCAGCTGAATCGTCCATCCATTTTCATTTTTACACTGGTCCAATGAGACTACAGTGTAAAATCAAAATAAATTCCTTTTAAATTATTAGATGTTTTGGTTAAGGTTTATACATGCTATGTCTCGCTACTACGATTATTAAACAGCCAAGCAAAAAGTATACAAACGCGACAGCCTTTCCGGTGTACTCAGTGTCCGAATTCACTCACTCGTTTTCATTCACTCCCTCAAGTGGAATATATTTTATTTTGTGGAGTAATGTAGGGAATAGGGAATGAGGGTTTAAGGGGCGATTTCGAACACATGAATACAGGCTGGAATCATGACACTAAGAATGCCATTTATTGTATTTTAATTAGATTTGTATGAAAACTAATTTCCGGCACATATAAGAAAAATCATAATTATTGGTAGATTTTACAAGTAGATTTTATTGTCATAAAAAAGTATAAATTTTTTATCTCATAATGTTGACTTTTGTTGAAATATCTTTGACTTTTTATCTAATTTTGACTTTGTATGTTATTATTATGACTCTGCAGGCCATAATTTTGACTTTTTATGTCATAATTATGATTTAAAGCATGCATTTTTTTCTTATGTGGCAAAAATTGGCTTCCATACAAGTGTCATTGCTGTTTAAAATTGCAAAGGAAAAAACAAATAATAAAATAAAATAGATCAAACAATAGAACATTAGCAATGCCAAACAAGTCATGGGTTCGATTCAGAGGGAATGTATGAGCTGATAAAAAATATTTCTGAAATGCATGTTGCTTTGGACAAAGACATCTGCCGAATGTATACATTTAAATGAGGGTCTTAATCTTGGTTGTCTTACAAGGATGCTACACTTGACACAAGGGTGATTAGCTTACTTTCATCTGTTGAATTTTCAATTGTATTGTTCATTGAGTCTGTCCGCGCAATTGATCTCTAAAACTTTTGCGCATAAACGTCCACCTCTTCCAGTCATTCTGTCTTTTACACCCCTCATCTTGCCTTTATTCCGCAGGCGGTTGTGGGTGTCACGCCTGCTTGAGTGTGACTCCTATTTTGCAGTAATGAAAGCAACATGTGCTTCTAACTTTAGCTGCTCATGATACCCAGATGTTGGTTTTGGAGAGCAGCAGAGGTGGGCCCCCAGCTTCCCAGTGTCACATTGCCAAAGAGTCATACAACAATATAAAGCTTCTATAAGTCTGATCTGTGTTTTTAGACCACTGGACTCTGTTTTATCTCAGTTAGCAAGCACATCAAAGATTGCAAGATTGCCCCTGGACTGTACTTGGAATATAAGATGTTTGTTCCCCAGTAGAATATGTGGAACTGCTGATATAATGTAAATCACACACGTGTCTACCATAACAACACACAGTCTGGCTTTAGCAGCTAATGTTCCATCTTGCCATTAGCTAATCGGTTAAACGTGGTGTCTAATATAGTTTTAAAACATAAGTTCAACAGCCCTGCAGCGGTGCATGACCGTCATCTGTTCTATTTAATGGGTGAAATGTATACACCATCAGGTCAGTGAGTGTCACATTATAGTTCTCCAAGTCTGTGTGTTTTACGAGAGAATAAAAAGAGCTGTGGCCTGAAATGACGATGCTTTTTGCCAGACCAGACAGGCTTAGTGGCTTTAATGGTGACCCGCATGACCTTTAAATGGCCATAGGGTTCAGGTGATCACGGGTGGATACCTGTAGCACATGACGACATAAAATAGAAAGGTTTTAATTGGTGGTGATGAGATTAGACTAGCTTTTGGCTCTTGGTGGACACCTGGTCACAATTCAGGGATCACAGTTACTTTTAAGTATTCTGCTTATAACACAGAAAGCAGTTTTTTTTTTTTTTTTTTTAAAAAAAAAAAAACTAGACTTATACCCAAAACCAGAATATCATAGAGATTTGGAAGTGGGTAGTTTTTTATTTTATTTTTTATTTTATTGTAATAAAAAATTAATAATAAAATTGTAATATTATATACATTAAAACAAAAAAACAAAAAAAAAAAAAAACAACAACTTGCAGATTCTTTGATGCATAATAACAATATTTATTATAATAAAAATGTATTAAAATTATAATATTAAATATTCTATAAGTAAAAATGTCAAATTTAATAAATCAAATAAAACTAAAATAACTTGCTGATTCCTTGATGTATAATAAAAATTTATAAAATATGTATTATCATATTTATTATAATAAAAATATACTAAACATATTAAATTATACTAAAATTATCATAGTAAATATTATATATATATATATATATATATATATATATATATATATATATATATATATATATATATATAAAGTTAATAAATCAAATAAAAAATAACTGAGTGATTCTTAGATGGATAATAATTGGGACACCTGGTCATAATTCAGGGATTTACAGTTACTATTTAAGTATTTTACTTATAACACAAAAATGTATTTTAAAAAATGAAAGAAAAACTAGACTTACATCGAAGAAGGTATCCAAAACCAGAATATCATAGAGATTTGGAGCTGGGTACTTTTTTAAATAAAAAAATGAAAATACTTTTTATAATAAATTATAATATATATAGTTTCACATTTTAAATTAAATAAATCAAATAAAAATATAAAATAACTTGCTGATTCTTTGATGTATAATAACAATATTTATAATTATTATATATTCAAATTATAATATGAAATTATACTAAAATTATAATATAAAATATTCTATATTTAAAAATGTAATAAATAAAAATATATATAATAACTTGCTGATTCCTTGATGTATAATTAAAATAATATATAATATTTATTATAATAAAAATATACAAAAAGTATAATATTAAATTATACTATAATTATCATATTAAATATATTCTATAATTTAAAAATGAAAGTTTAATAAATCAAATAAAAATATAAAATAACTAGCTGATTCTTTGATGGATAATAAAAATATACTGTATATAATAATAATAAAAATCATTTAAAATATAAATATAAAATAACTTGCTGATTCCTTGACAGGTTTACTATAGTAAAAATAATTAAATAATAATATAATTTTTAATTAAAATAAAATAAATCTAATGAAAATATACTAACTTGCATAAAGCAAACTAACTTGTATAAAGCAAAAAGGGCTTACATTATTTATTAATATCACTCCAGTCCACCATGATCTCTTTCTTTTAAAGTGCCCCATGTGGTGCTGTGAAATGTATACTTCACTGTAGCACATGTTCCTATAAAGCTCATGTTATTAACAGTCCAAATCTTTCATATAGCTGACATTAATATCTTGCGGAGACAATCCAGAAACATAGTAGCTTGCTGTATAGTATCTCAGTGATATGGCTTGAAAATTGCTAAATCTCTTGGTAAACACTTGTCTTATTTACTTACCGAACCCCTATGAAGGATGTGGGGTGTGTATCTGTGCGTGTTTATACAGACCTCCATATGTGTGGGAAGCTTTACTCCTCGCTCGAATAAAATGTGGTTTCAGCTGCGTCAGTGCAGCGGGGCACTACCAATCAGGCACAAACCTCTTCAATCAAAACCACCCTCTTAAAATTCCTCTCATTCCTGCTTCTTAAGACCTAATAATGTTGAAATTAAATGGATCTGGAACACTGGCACATATGTGAGTGTTTATGTGTGACAAATCTCGTCATACAAAAAAATACACTTGCGTGCACTCTCATTCACATGTAAACAGTGACATGAGCTACTGCATGCAAAGGTTGTCTATATCACAATAGACTCAAACATTAGCTACCCTGGAGACATGCACGCATGCATGTAATCACACAATTGCTTTGGCAATCTTGCTACATGTTCCACAGGGGCTCCGGACTGTCATAGCCATTCATCTGGCCTCTATCAGAGCCCGGCCTGACAACTTAATCTCAGTCATTCATTCTCACAGATCAAAGCAACACTCTGCAATTTAAACCTATTACCTGTGTATAAAGACATTCGCATGTTGTGACCCTCTCTCTCACACACACACACACACACACATACACAAACACACGAAGAAAATGTTTTCATACAGACCATCACAAGCCCACAACCACAGTGAGAAACGCACACGCATACAAAGATATTTGTTTATCCAATTTATCTGGTGGAAATTGACTTCCATTGTTATGCAACAAGTGTCCATGTTAAAAATTGCAAAGGAATAAGCAAATTACAAAAAGATGTTGATTACAATGATTACAAAACTACACTCAAAACAATTTTAACTAAAAAATTGCTAATAAATTACTCATCAACCAGCAAGTAACATTGAATTAAACATGGTATCCCACAACCAATATGACACAAAGCAGATTCTATCTATTAAAATGTCTCATTCTACCTCAATGAATACAAACGTGGGATACACACAGATCTGTTCTGATGTGCCTAATTTCAAACATCCCTCATTACCAAAAAATTGTTTTCCATTATACAGTACCATTGCTGGAGAAACAATCATCTAGCTAAGTGCTTCAACATACTTTGATGCCAAAATCTCTTAGCAGTCTTGGATCTGATGGTCGGATGACTGAAATTGCTGTAATGAATATGGTTTGTTTGTTAACATTTGTCATTTATGGCAGGGTTGCCATAGTTACATTAATGTACTCTGGTTAAACAACAATCTATGATTTACCTTTGACCTCTGATGTGCAATACACACATTAACCTTGACTTCATTCTGTCAAAGCCACTTGAAGGCAAGCCTGTAACCTTTAGCCGAAAAAAAGTGTAACGCCACAACACTGTGGTACACAGGGAAGGAGACAAGCAGCGTTTTTTTAAATGGATGTCAATGGAGGAGAGGCTTCACTATGCTGAATAAACCACTTTTGTAAGGAAATAGCTTATTATTAAATGAATCGACAGCCCATTAGCTAATCTTCAACATTACTTTCTCTTAAACATTCATTATGGATTAATCTATTTTTAGAATTTACACTGAAAAAGGAGAAGTCATGAGACAGCTACAGGTATGAATACATTTTGATGGTATCCGCAAACAGTAATTGACTGTTGCGCAACAACATTAAGGCTGCAGTGTGATTGGTTATCAAGGCACACGTGAACCAAGTTAGCGGTTATGCTTTTTCCAATGGTAGAGCCAATAATACATCATGCTGCACAAACACAACAACAACAAAAAAACACCAATACAAAGATTGCATTCAAACACCTAAACACTAAACCTTTTCTCTCCGAAGGTATACAGGATGAAATGATTCGATTTTAGAATGTAGGCCTAACGTCCAGCTGTTTAGCAACAAACAACCAATTATAAACTAATGCTGCCTTCATGTGCTCTCAGAATTATAGTAAATACTATTTTCCTAGTTAAAAATTTGGACATGAATGTCAAGTCAAGTCAAGATTTGAATGCGATGAGCATTAGGCAGCATTAGAGCTTTCTTCATTAAATATTCATAAGCTTCGTGTGGCAACAAACTTGAGAGGGATTCACTGATATAAACATGACCAAACAGTGACCGAAAACGTTTCGGAAATGGTATGAAATAAGCACGAAACGCTGTTATTTAAACAGGTTGTGTTCAGTGTTCATTCAGTTAATGACAATGACACCAGAAATATGCAAATAAGTGTTATGCTGCCTTCATGTGCTATCAGAATTATCGTAAATACTAGCTTCCTAGTTAAAAAATGGACATGAACGCTCTCTCAAGTCATATTCTCTGGGATATTTTTGATATCCAAGGTCCCGAGTTGGGCGAGCCATAAACTTTAAACATGGCAGAGGGGAGAACTAGGAAATTTCCGATAGCACTTGAAGGCAGCATAATTCTCAACAACGTAAAAATGGAACAGTGTAAATGAATTCTGTGCAAAGTGTTGCTTGGTGCAGATAAATATTTTAGTCTTGTTGGACAATACAGCATCCCAATGTTTTGTGCAAATATTTTTTTGTTTTGCTGAAAAGCTGGTTGAACCCAGTTATTTTTCTTACATTTTTAAAATTAACTGCAATTACCAACTCAGTTAACTTTTGCATTTTAGTTGAAACAGGCATGTATGTACAATCTTTAAAAAGAAAGGGGGAAAAAAGCACCTTATAAAAACAGATTTTCCTTTGTCTTTAAAGGTGGACTACTTCTAAACTTACTAAAAGGCAAAATGTGTGTGTGTGTGTGTGTGTGTGTGTGTGTGTGTGTGTGTGTGTGTGTGTGTGTGTGTGTGTGTGTGTGTGTACTATATTGGCAAAAGTTTTGGGATGCCTGCCTTTACATGCACATGAAATTTCAGGCACTGATGTTGGACGAGAAGGCCTGGCTCACAGTCTCCACTCCACTCCTCCACACCAAACTTGCTCATCCATGTCTTTATGGACCTTGCTTTGTGCACTGGTGCGCAGTCATGTTGGAACAGGAAGGAGCCATCCTCAAACTGTTCCCACAAAGTTGGGAGCATGAAATTGTCCAAAATATCTTGGTACGCTGAAGCATTAAAAGTTCCTTTCACTGGAACTAAGGGGCCAAGCCCAACCCCTGATAAACAACCCCACACCATAATCCCCCCTCCACCAAACTTTACACTTGGCACAATGCAGTCGGGCAAGTACCATTCTTCTGGCGACCACCAAACCCAGACTCGTCCATGGGATTGCCATACAGAGAAGCGTGATTGGTCACTCTAGAGAACACATCTCCACTGCTCTAGAGTCCAGTGGCGGCGTGCTTTACACCACTGCATCCGATGGTTTGCATTGCACTTGGTGTAAGGATTGGATGCAGCTGCTCGGCCATGGAAACCCATTCCATGAAGCTCTCTATGCACTGTTCTTGAGCTAATCTGAAGGCCACACAGATCTGTAGCTATTGACTCTGCAGAAAGTTGGCGATTTCTGTGCACTGTGCGCCTCAGCATGCGCTGACCCTGCTCTGTGATTTTACGTGGCCTACCACTTCGTGGCTGAGTTGCTGTTGTTCCCAACTGCTGCCACTTTGTTATAATACCACTAATAGTTGACCGTGGAATATTTAGTAGTGAGGAAATTATTGCATAGTTGGCAACCTATCACGGTACCACGCTTGAATTCACTGAGCTCCTGAGAGCGACCCATTCTTTCACAAATGTTTGTAGAAGCAGTCTGCATGCCTAGGTGCTTGATTTTTTACACCTGTGGCCATGGAAGTGATCGGAACACCTGAATTCAATGATTTGGAGGGGTGTCCCGATATTGTTTTCCCAATATAGTGTGTGTGTGTTTATTTTCTGTCTACAAATCAGACTGAACAATCTATTTCACAAAATAAATGTTCTTTCTTTCATAACATCTGAATAGGAATGCCAACTATGTGTCATCTGTTTTATTTCTAGGTGGAAATGGCTGTTTCTAATTCCAGGCATAGACCATCTCTTCCTGTTTTTGGCATGCACTCAGCCAGTGGATATAAGGTGTGCTACACTGATAGCCTAAGGGTCATCCAGTAGACCAGACATCCCCGACACGCTTACAAAATGCAAGCTAGACACTGAAGTTGCTGTTTTATCCCCAATTTGTAATGGCCACAAAAAAGACCCTGGGAACAGCCAGAGGAACCCCACACAGTTAAACTTTTGAATTACACAATGACATCTGGTTGGATTTTACCATGTATGAAGTCAGCAAAAACAGCAAGAGGGATATTAGAATGAGATTTCTCTGTCTGCACAATATAAATTATGTATCAATACGCTGCTGACAAACATAAGAGAAAAAGTGAATGTTTTCGGCTGTAATTTTCTCCTCCATTAAACTATAAGACTTAAAACAACACGTTTAAAGGAAGACACAATTACTAAATTATGCTTTGATTCTGTCAGAAAAGTTGACAGCCCTTAAATCAAACCTTTTTAAAACAACAGATTCATAAATTTTTCACATCTGGAAGTAATAAATATTGATAGCTCACAGCTAATTCACCATCAATAGGATTAACGTGATCCCCAATAAAGATAGTTATTGCTCATGCAGCCTGCAGGGTGGCAGAAAGGCCCACAGCCGGAATGATGTGAGGTTTGGAGATGAAGGTCTGCTCTCTGAGATCTTTTATGACCTGGAGTGCAGCCAGCCGCTATAGAGACTGTCAGGAAAGGGAAGAGATATATGTAGGATGTGAGAAAGGGGGAGGAAAATTAATAAAGCGCAGATATATAGAAATGAAAGACGTAAATTAAACTCATGGTAAAGATGAGAGGATTCAAAAAGCAAAAATGAATGTGCAGTGAGTGCATGTGCAGGCATAGGATGACACTGCTTAAACTACACTAGCAGTATAGTGCAACTATTCATTATATATTATTTAAAATACATAGAATATAATGTAAAACTATATATATATATATATATATATATATATATATATATATATATATATATATATATATATATATATATATATATATATAGGATAGGTCACCCAAAAAAATGAAAATTCTGTCATTAATTACTCACCCTCTTGTCATTCTAAACTATAAAACTTTTGTTCATCTTTGGAAAGCAAATTAAATCTGAGAGTATTCTGTCCCTCCATAGACAGCTGCAACTACCAATTTGACACTTCGAAAAATTCATAAAGAGATTGTAAAACTAATCCATATGAATTGAGCGGTTTAGTCCAAATTTTCTGAAGAGACATAATCGCTTTATATAATGAACAGATTGAATTTAGGCTTTTATTCACATATAAACATTCATCAACTCACACATCAGTTGTGGTAAACAGAAGCTCAAGCATGCCAATGAGGTTCATTCTGGTGTTACGCAGCACGTTTGAGCTTCAGCAAGAACCAATGAGGTTCATTCTGGTGTTACGCAGCACATTTGAGCTTCAGCAAGAACCAATGAGGTTCATTCTGGTGTTACGCAGCACGTTTGAGCTTCAGCAAGAACCAATGAGGTTCATTCTGGTGTTACGCAGCACGTTTGAGCTTCCGCAAGAACCAATGAGGTTCATTCTTGTGTGTTTTATGCAGCACATTTGAGCTTCCGCAAGAACCAATGAGATTCATTCTCATGTGTTACACAGCACGTTGGACCTTCCGCAAGAACCAATGAGGTTAATTCTTGTGTTACGCATCACGTTCAAGATTCAAGAGTTTTATTTGTCACATACACAGTTATATACAGAATATACAACCGGCAGTGAAATGTAAACAGGTCCGCTCCATGGACAGTGCAAATTCACAGTTAAAGCACAAGGAAGAAATTATAATAGAAATAGGATAAAAAGTACTATATATATATATATATATATATATATATATATATATATATATATATATATATATATATATATATATATATATATATATATATATATATATATATATATATATATATATATATATATATATATATATATATATATATATATATATATATATATATATATATATATCTGTAGAATTATAAATAATCAAGTCAAGTAGAAGAAGAAAAAAAGTAAAAAATAAGAATAAGAAGTGGAATAAAATAATTAAAGTAGACTGTGCAGTGAGTAAACTGTAGACTTATAAATATGTGGTTAACAAATGTATAAAGAGAATAATGTGCAAACAGGTTTATGACAGGTTGTTACACAGTAACAACGAGAACAGAAAGTGCAGTGCAATGACAGTATGTTTATCCTGAAATGAAGTCACGTGATGTTAAGTGACTGAGTTCAGGAGTCTGATGGCCTGGGGGAAGAAGCTCCTCCTGAGTCTCTCAGTTTTGGCCATCAGGCTTCGGCAGCGCTTACCAGATGGCAGCATGAGGGTTGCTCATGAGGGTTTGCAGGGTGATTAGAGTCCTTGATGATCTTAGTAGCTCTACCTTTGCAGCGTTTGGTGTAGACGTCCTGCAGAGACGGGAGAGCTGACCCTGAGATACGCTCGGATAAGCGCACGACTCTTTGCAGGGCTTTGCGGTCATGACTGGTGCTGTTCCCATACCACGCTGTGATGCACTGAGTTAATACACTTTCTATCGCCCCTAAATAGAAAGTTTTCAGGATAGCTGGTGAAACCCTGAATTTCCTCAGCTGGCACAGGTGGTACAGTCTTTGCCTGGCTTTTTTCACCTGTGTCTGAATGTGAGCAGTCCAGGTCAGGTCCTCGGAGATGTTTACACCCAGGTACTTGAAGCTGCTCACTCTCTCTACTGGTGACCCGCTGATCATGAGGGGGGAGTATGTCCGTTGCTGTCTCTTCCTGAAGTCCACAATCATTTCTTTGGTCTTGCCAACATTCAGAGAGAGACAGTTGTCCTGGCACCATGATGTTAGATGCTCCACCTCGTCCAAGTATGCCGTCTCATTGTTGTTGGAAATGAGGCCCAGGACAACAGTATCATCAGCAAATTTGATGATAGAGGTGGAGCTGTGTGTGGACAAACAGTCATGCGTGTAGAGAGAGTAGAGCAGGGGACTCAGGACACAGCCCTGTGGAGCTCCCACACTCAGGGAGATGGAGGTGGAGGTGGACTGGCCTATTCTCACC
Source organism: Paracanthobrama guichenoti (assembly GCA_018749465.1). Classification (NCBI taxonomy): domain Eukaryota; kingdom Metazoa; phylum Chordata; class Actinopteri; order Cypriniformes; family Gobionidae; genus Paracanthobrama; species Paracanthobrama guichenoti. The sequence continues at coordinate 23,115,238 of CM031953.1, forward strand.
ACCTGAGGCCTGCCAGTGAGGAAGTCCTCAATCCAGTGGCAGAGAGAAGGATCCAGGCCGAGATCCAGGAATTTGGAGGTTAGGCTGAGCTATAGTCAATAAATAGCAGCCTTACGTAGTTCCCACTTTTGCTGTCGATGTGAGTGAGGGAGGAGTGGAGGACATGAGAGATGGCATCTTCAGTCGATCTATTGGGACGATAGGCAAACTGAAGAGGGTCCAAAGTGTCAGGAATGAAGGAGCAAATGGTGTTTTTAATGAGTCTCTCAAAGACCTTCATGACTATAGACGTGAGAGCCACTGGACGATAGTCATTTAGGCAAGAGGGTTTACTGTTCTTAGGGACAGGGATGATGGTGGATTTTTTGAAGGAGGTGGGGACCACAGATGTAGCGAGGGACTCATTGAAGATAGATGTAAACAACCCGGTGAGCTGATCAGCACAGGACCGCAGAACACGACCTGAAATACCATCTGGCCCAGCAGCTTTCCTGACGTCCACACACTTGAGTGCTCTCCGAACTTCATCCTCCGAGACAGAGATCACGTGATTGTTGCTGCTCTGAGTAATTTCCTCTAACGAGCCACTTGGCGGAGTCGCGTTGCCGCGGTACCACGTTGCCACGTTTGAGCTTCAGCAAGAACCAATGAGGTTCATTCTTGTGTTACGCAGCACGTTTGAGATTCTGCAAGAACCAATGAGGTTCATTCTTGTGTTACGCAGCACGTTTGAGCTTCCATAAGAGCCAATGAGGTTCATTCTCATGTGTTTTATGCAGCACGTTTGAGCTTCAGCAAGAGCCAATGAGATTCATTCTCACGTGTTACGCATCATGTTTGAGCTTCAGCAAGAACCAATGAGGTTCATTCTCATGTTACGCAGCACATTTGAGCTTCTACAAGAACCAGTGAGCTTCATTCTCATGTTACGCAGCATGTTTGAGATTCTGCAAGAACCAATGAGATTCATTCTCGTGTGTTACGCAGCACGTTTGAGCTTCCATAAGAGCCAATGAGGTTCATTCTTGTGTGTTTTATGCAGCACGTTTGAGCTTCAGCAAGAGCCAATGAGATTCATTCTCGCGTGTTACGCATCATGTTTGAGCTTCCGTAAGAGCCAATGAGGTTCCTTCTTGTGTATTATGCAGCACGTTTGAGCTTCCACAAGAACCAATGAGGTTTGTTCTCACATGTCAAGCAGGTTCGGTTGAGCTTCTGTTTATGTTTGCTGATCAATATTTATATGTGAATAAAAGATTGGATTCAATCTTTTCAGTGTCTCCAGAAAATCTGAACTAAACCACTCAATTCATATGGATTAGTTTTACGATCTCTTTATGAACTTTTTGAAGCTGAAGGCTTATGGGTTTGCAATGACATGAATTTTCATTTTGGGTAAACCCTAACCCTTTAATGGTACACTATGGAACTTTTTTTTTTAATTAACAAAGTTAAAATTATCGATACATCATTAATGATCGATACCTGGTTCACTATGGTAAGCCTATTATAAGTGTTATATTTTAGTCCTATCTGGATGTTTTTCATGGGAAATTGCGTATATACGTCACTCACCCGTCATATGCGTAAATAGAGAAAAGTTGCTCTGGCTATTTTGACGTGTGTATGGTGTGGGAATGGCATAAGTTAATTGTCTGCAAAAAAAAAAAAAAATGCAAACCAGAGGACAGACTTCTGGCAAAAATAGAATGCGACAGAGCTTGTAATAAAACAAGAATCAAGTTTCATATTCATCCACACCGGAGCACATTGAGCTGAAGCACAACCAAAACAATGTTCTTCCGCAAAATGCATGCAGTTTTGTTTTTTAACTGCTAGAGGACCAAAAGTTTGCATATTCTTTTTTTCTCTTTTATTTGTCTTTCTACTTTTTATTCAATACTACTGTAAAGTACTGGCCATGTTTATTTGTATGTTAGTTAGTTGCCTATTGCTTTGAATATAACTGAGTTTAGTCAACATAATTGTCGTAATGCATGTTGCTTTTTCTGGAAAGAACCAACCATTTTTGCCTTCCATATTGATGCCTCTGCAACTACATGGTGTGTGGGGAAATGTTTCATTCATTTATTCATGTAAACAGCTGAAGGTAACTATAAGGGCCTAGTTAAGTTCAAAAGAACCTAGCATAGATGCGAGAGGACTTGCTGGAATTTTGCACATATTGTAAACAGCTTTTACGTGACTACAATAAAACTTTGCCTTGTAATGCTCTACCATAAAACCAAAGACTTCATTTGAGCGTATTTTGTGTCAATGCATGTGGCTTTGAAATACATTTTTCCCCCATTAGCACAGCTGGCATGACTTTTTATTTATTAACTTATGAATTAATATGTCCATTAACCTCTGATGTAGCCTATATGTTGAGGAAAACATAATAAGATCATTGTCTTTAATTCAAATAATTTGTGAACAACAGTTTTATTGGTTTTCACAACAAAGATGCAGACAATTTAATTGAGGCATAATGAGTTTTATTTTTGTCTCTGAGAATTTTTATGTGTTGTTTATGAGTACAAAGTGAACCCAACATCTGTTTTAATGTAAACTGGGCAAGAAACAGGTAGGACAAGTTGGCAAAGTAACACATTCAGCCATGATGACACCACTAAGGGGATTTTTGTCCATGGTGAAACTCTTGAAAGGAAAGGTTAACTGATATTTTACATTTGGACTTTAACCCCATGAATATTTAATGGAAGAATACAGAATCTGTTACTAGACTGGGCCATCTGATTATATCAAAGGCTAAAGGTTTCTTGATCTTTAACCAAATTCATTTCCATTGGGTTAGCATCTCAACACTCAAACCCTGAAACTGTTCAACTCAGTGAACTACATGTAATATTTTTTCAAAATACGCATAACCTCCTCCTTTATATGTCAGTAGTTTTATGTGCATGAGTTATGATTTCATTAACCACCATGCAGACAGAAACATTCATAGTGTTCTGTTTTCTCATGTCAAAATATCCTTCTTTTGTATATGTATTTCAATTTTCCTTGAATTAAATATCAAAGCAGCCATACTACCAACTACTATAGTTCAAAACCAGAAGGAAAAGGCACATAAAGTAACATCTCTCACCCCATTAAGGAGAGCAGGTTTTGGTGCTGGCATATATATATATACAGTTTCTGGAATTCTCCATGTGGCTGGATCACATTAACTTTGTTCTTCAGCCTCAGGAATCCTTCATGCTCCCACCTTCAGAATCACCAAGCAAAATACCCAGAAAAAACGTGAATACGAAATATATAGCAAAAGTTTCTGTAAATGAATTTTTTGCTGTATGGAAAAGATAGGTGTGGACTGACAAGAAGGTGAGTAAATGATGCCATCATTTTCATTTCTAGTTAAACTATGTTGCTTTCCTTTTCTGTTATCATTTGGTATCACATTTGGTATTACTCTGTTATCATGTGGTATCACAGATCACAGCCCAAGATGCCTCTTTCCCATATATAGGATGTTCAATGGCATGTCTGGGAACAAAAAGGTTATCAAGATCACTTGAAGTAGGCAGGGAACTGCACTAGTGTAGCATTCCACTGTGAGGCAGTAGAGTGCTCCTGTTCAACCCGCTCAGTGCTTCAGATTCAGGCCAGTGGATCACAGTCATTCATCTGTGCTCTTGGGAAGCTGGAACAACGCTGCGCATTACGCAGTGGAGCGACACACTGCTTTACCAAAGAGAGCTGCGTAATTTCCCCCTCGTTTGCCTTCATTTTGAAAGGACTGTCATGTCCAAACACAGAAAAGACAACAGCTGACTCTTCATCTGAGTGCGAAGAAAAAAAAAAAGAAAAAAAAAACAGGAATTAAAGGAATGAACCGCGTGCCGTTTGGACAGGTGCATCCCAGATCACCACCACCATCAGAAAAGTTTTCTTACTGACTGTGAAAATGGATTACCAGCAGCTGGATTTCATGCAACTTTTCATGCAGACTCTTTTGTTTCCAAACAGACAGTGAAGGAGATCTCTCCAAACTCAAATGACCATGCACTGGGACATGCATCTCTTCTAACTATGGATAACTAACCTGCCTTTACACCCAGACTGCTAAACATGAAACCCCTTGGGAATCCTCAGTTTGTGATGGTGTTATTGAAGTGCGCAATGGTCTTATTTCCTGGATTCCTGCAGGGCTTCACAGGTGAGTGAAGAAATCCTATCTATCTATCTATCTATCTATCTATCTATCTATCTATCTATCTATCTATCTATCTATCTATCTATCTATCTATCTATCTATCTATCTATCTATCCATCCATCCATCCATCCATCCATCCATCCATCCATCCATCCATCCATCCATCCATCCATCCATCCATCCATCCATCCATCCATCCATCCATCCATCCTCCTCCTGTCTTTTTCTGTCTGTCCTTAAACTGTGATTAATATATATTCATACTTGACTGATGAATTATATCATGATTTGTAAATTTAATTTAATTTTTATGATTGTCAGAAGAGAATTATGATAAATGGTTACCAAATATAGTTTTTTCACTTTGTAGGAAGAAGGATCCATTAAAAGAACTGGACTTCTCCTTGTGATAATAATCAAATTGTCAGATGTATAAACTTAGTGTGAGATCTGGTTTTCTTTTATATGTATTTATTTAAAGTTTAAGCTGTGTAATATTTCATATTTTTATAACATGATAACAAATATACTGTCACTTTTAATTTATTCTTATGTATGACATTCTTAAATGATATTAAACTTGACCTTTCATTCACTTTTCTTGTCATACATAACTATTATTGCAGTGCTGCAATCTTTGCAGGAGAAATGACATAGCTTCTGTGAAAGCCCAACTATGAGGTTCATTAAAGGCTCAGGTTGTCAAACATTGTGCTGTAACATGCCAGAACCTGACTGTAGTGTTTACAGAGGTTCAGTGTTCAAAAATGGTGCATTTCATTTCATCAACATGAAAGTTTCCCCCGATTTGCTTGTGAATGTGTGTGCAATGCATGTTTTCTTTTTTACACAGAGTCCAGATGTGTTGGTCATGCTTGCAGCCCTCCTATGGGTAACTTGGCCAGTGGCAGGACCCTTTTCACGCTGACTAGCTGCTGTACTAATAGCTCTTCCTGCCTGCCAACCCAGCCACGCTGTCAGAGAACAGAGCTTCATCCTCCTGCCCTCATGGCCGATGACCCGTTTATTCATCCAGATACCTGGTGGGGCTCAGCGGCGGCCACTGGAGAAAAGGAAGAAATCCGTCTTGACTTGGAGACACGGTTCTGCATGAGTCACGTTGTGATGTTGTTCCGTTCCCCACGTCCTGCTGCTATGAAGTTGGAACGCTCACAGGACTTCGGCCAGACCTGGGAGACACTAAAGCTGTTTGCCAGGAACTGTTCAGAGATGTTCGGGCTTCCTGATGATGTAAGTCAAGCAGGAGCTGTCTGCACTTCCAGATATTCCAATGTGGTCCCATGCAGCCAAGGAGAGGTAAGGAAAGAAATAAGGTCTCCAAAGCACCACAAAACATCTTTCTTTTTTGAAAATTGCGATTTTTAAATGTTTCAGTTGGTTTAAATGTGAAATATTTTCTGCACTCATTTATGTGGGCTTTTTGTAACTACAAATGCCTTAAAAATGTGCATCTTACAGTTTTTTTTACAATTGTCAGGATCCATCTCTCAATGTAGATCACATTTAAAAACTCTTCACACAGTGAGCACAACAGCAGTCTATGTGGACAAAGCTGTGGATCATTTTCCCTTGCTTTGGCAGAAGATTGGCATTCAATGACTACTTCTTTCAAATTACATGAATTGTTTTCACAACTACCACCAAACCTCTATGAACCTACTTGCCAATTTATACATGTTTACATATTCTTGACTGAATAAGACTGCATATTTGCTATATTTGTGCAGTAATACCATATTGAAATATATTCTAAATATAAAATGTATGTCTTTCAATTTCATTGCCATCTATACAAAAGGAAACAACTTGGGAATAGTGTTGTACTGTAATGTAAATATGGACCATGTAACATATACTGCAGTCAATTCAGTAGAAGAGAGGTGTCTTTTTCTTGTTTTGCAAAGATTTTTTCAAATATAAAACAAAATCATTGTTTAATGTTGATTTGAGTTGATCCAAGACATATACAGTATGAAGTGTTTTGGTAGCTTTAGTGCATTTTGAATGTGAAATGAACTGCTGCGCCAAGCTGAAAGTTGGTAAGGAGAACTGTGTGAAGAGTTTGGAAAAAGTGACCTAAGTACTGAGAAATGCTATAGTGATTGTTAAAAAAAGCAACATAAAAGTTATTCTTACTTTTACTTTATGAAAATCAATAAACATTTCACCTCAAAAAGACCTGTATCATGACCTGAAGACCAACTAGCATTTAAACCAAATATTCCCCCATTCGAGTACAACTATGGTGAATTTAAATCTCAGTTCTGTCTGATGCTTTTTAAATATGACAATGCATAAACATTTGTTCAAATGTTAATTTTAATCAAAAGTTTCTAATTCTATTCTAGATCATATTCCGATCCATAGGATTGGGAAGTGGGATTGTCGATCCATACAGTCCTGAAGCTCTGTCCCGTCTGACAGTAACCAACTTACGAATACAGCTTTTAAAATCTCAACAGTGTCCCATCTCGAAGGGGCAGCGGAGCGTCCCGGAACAGTCAAACCCACCATTTTTACCCACAATTGACAGCAGGATGTTGACTTCTCCCACACCCAGATCTGATCCCCTGGATTCAACCCCATTTGCTGTGTACTCTCTTTTGGCTAAAGGGACATGTTTGTGTCATGGCCATGCTGAACACTGCCTTCCTGAAAATGAAGGACAAGACAGCCTGCGACCCAGTAATGTGGTAAGTGTGTCCATTTTGAATGTGTGAAGGAACTTGTTTCCTCTTCTGTCCAGCCAACAGGGAACAACCAGCCTAAATGGGTTTGTCCATGTGTTCCATGTCGGCCCTTTCTGAATTAGAACCAGTATGGGCCCTAAATTGGTTCGTCCATGGGTTCCATGTTGGCCCTATCTGAATTAGAACTGGTCTGGGCCCTAAATGGGTTTGTCCATGGGTTCCATGTCGGCCCTTTCTGAATTAGAACCAGTATTCTGAATTATGAACGGCCCTTTCTGGTCTGGGCCCTAAATGGGTTTGTCCATGTGTTCCTTGTCGGCCCTATCTGAATTAGAACCAGTATGGGCCCTAAATTAGTTCATCCATGGGTTCCATGTCAGCCCTATATGAATTAGAACCGGTATAGGGGCCCTGAATCAGTTTGTCCATGTCATCCATATCGGCCCTATCTGAATTAGAACCAGTCTGGGCCCTAAATGGTTTGTCCATGGGTTCCATATGGCCCTATCTGAATTAGAACCAGTATGGGCCCTAAATGGGTTTGTCCATGTGTTCCATATGGCCCTATCTGAATTAGAACCAGTATGGGCCCTAAATGGGTTTGTCCATGTGTTCCATGTCGGCCCTATCTGAATTAGAACCAGTCTGGGCCCTAAATGGGTTTGTCCATGTGTTCCATGTCGGCCCTTTCTGAATTAGAACCAGTATGGGCCCTAAATTGGTTCGTCCATGGGTTCCATGTCGGCCCTTTCTGAATTAGAACCGGTCTGGGCCCTAAATGGGTTTGTCCATGTGTTCCTTGTCGGCCCTATCTGAATTAGAACCAGTATGGGCCCTAAATTAGTTCATCCATGGGTTCCATGTCAGCCCTATATGAATTAGAACCGGTATAGGGGCCCTGAATCAGTTTGTCCATGTCTTCCATATCGGCCCTATCTGAATTAGAACCAGTCTGGGCCCTAAATGGTTTGTCCATGGGTTCCATATGGCCCTATCTGAATTAGAACCAGTATGGGCCCTAAATGGGTTTGTCCATGTGTTCCATATGGCCCTATCTGAATTAGAACCAGTATGGGTCCTAAATGGGTTTGTCCATGTGTTCCATGTCGGCCCTATCTGAATTAGAACCAGTCTGGGCCCTAAATGGGTTTGTCCATGTGTTCCATGTCGGCCCTTTCTGAATTAGAACCAGTATGGGCCCTAAATTGGTTCGTCCATGGGTTCCATGTCGGCCCTTTCTGAATTAGAACCGGTCTGGGCCCTAAATGGGTTTGTCCATGTGTTCCATGTCGGCCCTATCTGAATTAGAACCAGTATGGGCCCTAAATTAGTTCATCCATGGGTTCCATGTCAGCCCTATATGAATTAGAACCGGTATAGGGGCCCTGAATCAGTTTGTCCATGTCTTCCATATCGGCCCTATCTGAATTAGAACCAGTCTGGGCCCTAAATGGTTTGTTCATGGGTTCCATATGGCCCTATCTGAATTAGAACCAGTATGGGCCCTAAATGGATTTGTCCATGTGTTCCATGTCGGCCCTATCTGAATTAGAACCAGTCTGGGCCCTAAATGGGTTTGTCCATGTGTTCCATGTCGGCCCTATCTGAATTAGAACCAGTCTGGGCCCTAAATGGGTTTGTCCATGTGTTCCATGTCGGCCCTTTCTGAATTAGAACCAGTATGGGCCCTAAATTGGTTCGTTCATGGGTTCCATGTTGGCCCTTTCTGAATTAGAACCGGTATGTGCCTTAAATGGGTTTGTCCATGTGTTCCATGTCGGCCCTATCTGAATTAGAACCGGTATGTGCCTTAAATGGGTTCTTCCATGGGTTCCATGTTGGCCCTATCTGAATTAGTCTATGTAGGGCTCATATCTCAAGCCCATATTGTGCCTATATTGGCCCCACCATGAAATATTGTCTGGATGCATACTTGAGGGTGTATGTGCACTAACCCGGTAGTTAGTAGAATAGGAAGTGGCCTGTTACATGTATTTTTATAAGGCTTTATGGGGCTTGAATGGGCAGCAACTGAAAGTGAATCATTCCTCTGGAGCGCAGGTGTCTGGCAAATGTGTGTGTACCCACCACACAGCGGGCGAGCACTGCGAGAGGTGTGCCCCGCTCTACAACGACCAGCCCTGGAGAGCAGCCAATGGAAGCAGCGGGGAGAGCAACCCATGCAAGAGTGAGTGCATTTACTGTACGATTGGATTTAGCCTTAAATTCCTTTAATCCTTGAAAACGGAAAGGAAATTGTGCTATGAAAGGTATTTTTTTATATTTTCACTTTCTAATGCAGGAGGGATCCGATACATATCTTTGAACCACAATACCAAGGGGGGTTGTTGTGTTAGTATTGCAAGCAATGATCCAGAACACCATAGAAACACACTAAGAATCACCCTGAACACCTTAGCAACCACATAAACTATGACCTGGCAACAACAAGCATTGTCCTATGATTTGTGTAGCAAAAACATTTTCTTCTGACAAAGTAATCAATCAAAGTAAATAATCACCATTTTATGATTTTAAAAATCTCCAGGTTTGATTATTCCATATAATAAAAATAAACAAAATATATTTTGCTTAAAGAAAATAAAGCCTGTTGTAGAACTATTATGATTATTTTAATATATTCAAAGATCTTATTGTCATTACTGTAATGCAATGTAAATATTATGCAATATGCAATGTAATATATTATTTAAGCATTTTTACATCATGATATTATTTGTTGTAATCTTTAAATAAAATAATTTGTTATGGTATTTCAAATTAAAATGTAACAGTTAATTAATATATAAATAAATTAGAAAATGACTAATTGAGAATCCAGTGAGAATCACAGTTAAGAATAATGGAAATTACTAAATAGTGAAATGCTGAATGCATATCTTATTTCATTATGATTAGCCTTTGATTGGGTGTGAAATTGACTATAAATTAAAATAAAAACTAATAAAAAATGAGCCAGTACTTTAAATAATAAATCTATAATATATATATATATATATATATATATATATATATATATATATATATATATATATATATATATATATATATATATATATATATATATATATATATATATATATTATATTTCTTTTTTTTTTTTTGCTTAGTTAAGAGTTTAAAAGGGATTCTAAAGTGATTTTAATTTGATTAAATTGAAATGTTAAGGATTGTTTATCAGGCTTTGTCTCTTTTTGTCTCTACAACTTGTTTCTATTTCTCAAGAGTGTGAATGTCATGGCCATGCAGAGAGCTGCCACTTCTCCCAACGAGTGTGGCTGTCCACAGGGGGCAGTAGTGGGGGCGTCTGCGACAACTGCCAGCATAACACTGTGGGCCGCCGGTGCCAGCGCTGTCGCCCTGGATACCACCGCCACCCTGCCAGACCCCTCAACTCCCCGCATGCTTGCACACGTAAGACAGAAAAGAGAAGGAACAAACAGAAAGGACAATGACTGCACTCAAATAGTTGTTTTTAATTCAAATCAAATTTGACTTTGTATATCTCATGAATGCACATTCCTGGTCTTATAGTGAATGATTTATTGGTGCATATTATTATTTTTCCCTTTGTAAGAGTTTGCAAAAAGTGACTTTTCGTTAACACTTTATAATAAGGTGTCATTTGTTAAAGGCACACTTGTAACTCAAGCATTTTGCAGAAGAACATTGTTTTGGTTATGCTTTGACTCTGTGCAGATGGATATGATTATCCACTGCTTATAAAACATTCACTACTAGGCTTAAGAGGTATAACCAGTTTAGATGGAAAGGATCTCAAGCTGACTAGTTAAAGATGTTACTATAGCTATACCCATTAATTGACAGGGTACTTCCTTAAAAAAATAATAAAAGCACAGCACTACAACAAGCATAATGAAATGACCCTTAACAGTAGATAATGCTTTACATATGGCAATTTATCTATATAATAGAATACTTTACTTACCTGTTGAGTACCTATCTTCGCTTTTACAACATTTTCAAATCCAGCTCTTGCCATCTCCAAAAAGCCAAGCCAATGTTGATTTTTGTTTTATTACCAGCTCTGTCTCTTCTTGCTAGCAGAAGCATTTTTTTTTTTTAAACGAGTGATTCCCCTCAGGTTCAAGATTTAGCTGCTCCATGTCAACATTTCTCGCTCATTGTGACTACTAACCTATGCCACTCCCACACCATAAATGTGTCAAATAAATAAGAGCAACTTTTCTCTGTTTACGGATATGACGAGACACGCATGGACGATTGACACTAGTATACAATTTTGTGTGAAAAGCATCCCGCTCTGTCTAAGCGAATACATCATGAATCCATCTTCCAAACCGTGTTTTTGTCTTATCCTGAATCACTACGGTATGCCTATAACACACTATATTGGCAAAAGCTTTGTGACGCCTGCCTTTAGATGCTCATGAACTTTAATGACATCCCATTCTTAATCCGTAGGGTTTAATATGGAGTTGGCCCACCCTTTGCAGCTATAACAGCTTCAAATCTTCTGGGAAGGCTTTCCACAAGGTTTAGGAGTGTGTTTATGGGAATTTTTGACCATTCTTCTAGAAGTGCATTTGTAAGGTCAGGCACTGATGTTGGACGAGAAGGCCTGGCACACAGTCTCCACTCTAATTCATCCCAAAGGTGTTCTGTTGGGTCGAGGTCAGGCCAGTCAAGTTCCTCCAAACCAAACTCGCTCATCCTTGTCTTTATGGACCTTGCTTTGTGCACTGGTGCGCAGTCATGTTGGAACAGGAAGGAGCCATCCTCAAACTGTTCCCACAAAGTTGGGAGCATGAAATTGTCCAAAATCTCTTGGTATGCTGAAGCATTGAGTTCCTTTCACTGGAAGGGCCAAGCCCAACCCCTGAAAAACAACCCCACACCATAATCCCCCCTCCACCAAACTTTACACTTGGCACAATGGAGTCAGGCAAGTACCGTTCTCCTGACAACCGCCAAACCCAGACTCGTCCATTGGATTGACAGACAGAGAAGCGTGATTCATCACTCCAGAGAACATGTCTCCGCTGCTCTAGAGTCCAGTGGCGGCGTGCTTTACACAACTGCATCCCACTCTTTGCATTACACTTGGTGATGTAAATCTTGGATGCAGCTGCTCGGCCATGGAAACCCATTCCATGAAGCTCTCTACGCACTGTTCTTGAGCTAATCTGAAGGCCACACGAAGTTTGGAGATCTGTAGCTATTGACTTTACAGAAAGTTGGCAACTTTTGCACTCTGTGCACCTCAGCATGCGCTGATCCCGCTCTGTGATTTCACGTGGCCTGCCTCTTCTTGACTGGGTTGCTGTTGTTCCCAATTTCTTCCACTGTTATAATACCACTAACAGTTGACCGTGGAATATTTAGTAGTGAGGAAATTTCACGAATGGAACTTTCACGGTACCACGCTTGAATTCACTGAGCTTCTGAGAGCGACCCATTCTTTCACAAATGTTTGTTGAAGCAGTCTGTATTTTATACACCTTTGGCCATGGAAGTGATTGGAACACCTGAATTCAATGATTTGGAGGGGTGTCCCAATACTTTTGGCAATATAGTGTAAGTGTTTATATTCAGACTACTTTAGACCAGACAGGATGACAACTGGTGTGGAGTAGCCCAGTACCTGCGTGACTCATCATATAAATAAACATATAAACAAATAAAGTAGCTCCAGCTACAATGTTTTTTCGCAAGACGCATGCTGTTTTGTTTATTAAGCACACTTGATCGGTTTATTAGACCATAGCATAGTGATGACATGTTTTGCATGGTCAATCACTCCATATATACTTCATTAAAATATATAAATATTTGATCAAAATGGTTATCTTCGCCTTCATTTACTGTCTTTCATTGCCTCTTAGTGGTGGCGGTATGACACAGACCACTAAAGCGACTTGAAAGCAGTAGGAAGAGCTAATGAACCAAAAGTTGATTAACATTCTTTTCTGTGGCAGGATGCTGGTGTGACCCAGTTGGTGCAGTTCCAATATATTTTGACGAGAATCCATGGTGCCATCCTAGAAGTGGACAGTGCCACTGTAAACCTGGTGCGGGGGGAACCACCTGTAGCCACTGTCTACCAGGGTACTGGGGCTTTGGAGAGGATGGCTGCAAACCTTGCATGTGCCCCTTGACCTGTGACCCCATCACAGGTCATTGCCTAGACAGGTCAGACTTATGCATACACAAACTAAATTTTCAATTCTTTCTGTTCTAAATTATAATAAGTCTTACTATTTATGATTTGAAATTAAAACATTGAGCATTAGGAATCTCAAATCCAAAAATCCAAATCGAATTTTAATTGCATACCTGCTGAGGATTTTCAAATACCATTGATTTTTTTTGTTATCATATCATTTTCCTTTAACAGCAAAGGCAATGTGAAGCTTTACAATGTACCTATTGGTGGGAAAATACCTGAGCTGTCCCACTTTAAACCTCACGAGGACGAGAGGGCGTGGCCTAAAGAACTCGCCGTCTCTGCACTGTACTATACAGGTGAGCTGACTACAGTAACAAAACACTGTTGTGAAACATGGGAAACCACAGGAGGAAATGTGACTTCAAGATGTGGCTTTTCAAAAATGTGGTCTTTATGCGGTTCCTTCAAATTATGTATTGCAATGTAACTGGGTGACTCTCACAAACCTATCTAGAACATTTCTAGGTCATATTTCATCCCAAAATGAAAATAAAACTTACTTAAGGAAAATTAAGCATATTTTAGCATCAAGAATACAGTAAAAACAGTCATAATGTGAAATATTATTATAATTTGAAATTACTGTTTTCTATTTTTCAAAACTGTTTTTTTTTTTTTTACTTATGGTTTTGTATATATGGTATTATTTGACATATATTATTTAAATGACAAAGTATTAATACACCATGGTAGTATTTGTTATACTTTCATTTCTATTTATTTAAATAACGAAACAAAGTGTTATAGTAATTGTTTTTACTCTAATACAGTAAAAAAATATCAAAACCTAAAAACTAAATAATCAGAATCATTGTAGTAATGAGGTTGGGTTAAAAAAAAAAAGAAGTTCAATCATCATTTAAAATGTGACAGCATTAAATCTTAATGGTCCTAAAATAGGCTTCCTTTCATTTGTGGAAAATATCATTTATTTGACCTGAGCGTGTTTTTGTGAGATTAAATATGCCAATATGTACAGAACTTGTGACATGTTAAATGTGATTTCTATTCAGGGAAGTGCAGCTGTAGAGAAAAGAAGCTGAAAAGTGTGGCTGATCTTTGCAAGATAAAACATGCATACGGTGAGGCTTTTTCATGATATTAAATAATTTGATTAATCAATTCTGATGGCATTTGCTGTCTAAACAGACATTTATATCTAATGAGTGAACTGACTGTTTGTGGTGGCTGTAGTGATCAAAGCCAGTGTGCTGTCAGCTCATGATAAAGGCACACACGCTGTTGTTCTGGTGAAGGTGAGGAAGGTCTTCCGTTCTGGAAAACTGCCCCTCTCCCAGGGCACACACAGTCTGTACCCACTCTCTTGGACCAGCCGCGGCTGCACCTGTCCCATCCTCAACCCAGGTACCACATAACTATAAAAACTCACCGTTATCTGGCCCACAGCTTTGGTTCAGTCAAGTTTTCCATAAGAGTACTGACTGTTTTATCATCTTTAGGTGGGAACTATCTACTGGCAGGTCCTGAGGAAGTGGACTCAGGGAGGCTACTGGTCACCATGCAGAGTCTGGTAGTCCCTTGGACCCCCATCCTAGGCTTTCAGGTCACAGAAGCACTGCATCAGGGCTGCCTATGAGCACAACTTTACCCAAATGTACAGTAGCACAACACTCTGGAAGCTTGTTTCCGCCACAGAATAAAATAGGTAATTGTGAATTTGGCTTTTCCAAGATATGCGAGATATAAACTCGCATATCCCACAATTATGATTCGCAATGGCAAGGTTTATACACAGTATCTCGCAATTCTGACTTTTAATTCACAATTCAGAGAGAGAGCGTGCTGGTGTAGCTCTGATGTAACTCGGAAACGCTGCACTGTATTTACTACGTCAACAGCGCAGGAGACTGACACAGTCGTGAAGAAATTGTTGAATAAAGTCGTTATTTTTGTTTGTTTTTTGCGCACAAAATGTATTCTCATCGCCATATAACATCAAGGTTGAACTACTGTAGTGACATGGACTATTTTAATGATGTCTTTACTACCTTTCTGGGCCTTGAAAGTGTTAATTACACTGCTGTCTATGGAGGGGTCAGAGAGCTCTCGGATTTCATCAAAAATATCTTCATTTGTGTTCTGAAGATGAACGAAGGTCTTACGGGTTTGGAAAGACATGAGGGTGAGTAATTAATGACAGAATTTTCATTTTTGGGAGAACTATCCCTTTAAAGTCAGAATCGTGAGATAAAAAGTATTTCCTGGTGGAAACAAGCTTCCATACATCACTGCCCAAACTTGAAAGCCCTCACTTGAAATGATGCCATTGTACCAAAGCAGGCAGCTGGATCCTAAATGTACCATGACCACCGGATGCAACTGAAATGGAACGTGGGTAATTACCAGAAGCAAGATTCATGAAGTAGTTTCATGGCAAAGTGCACTTAAAAGTCACTTATTAATATAATTGTCATACAGAACAAGTTGTTAGCATAGCTGTTCATTTAGGTGGCTGTTGTCTTGTGGACACTGAATCATCAATGCATAAACTCAGAACATGGATATGGCATTCATAAGCCTGATTGGACTGTCTTTCTACTTCCTTTGTGATTATTATAGTCATCAAGACTCTCTCTCAACTAGTTTCTTGCATACAAGAATGGATACATATGAGCCAGTGAATCCATAGGCTCACAAGGACCGCAGGGCATTTTTGTGATTCATTCATTCACACTTTTGTATTTTAATTGCTTTTTTGCTTACAACATTTCAGTCTTAAAAATACATTCGAACATGTCACAAGTGAAAAACAAAAGGTATGGACTAATTCGAATTCTCCCAGTGCTTATGCATGATTTGGACTCAGTATCTCATTTTATTAAACATCTTACAGAAACGGATAGACCACAGATGAAAAGATTTAATCAAAACAAGAATATCACATTAACTCTTTGGATTACATCATTTCAATCCAAACACACAGACAAAACAGACAGATTTGTAAATGTCACTGGTAACACTTTACATTAAGGTCTTATTTGTTAGCATTAGTTAATGCATTAACTTACACAAACTAACAATGACCAGTTTATTTTTACAGCATTTATTAACCTTTGGATGTTAGTTAATAAACGTTCATGTTAGTTCACAGTGCTTAACTTTTGATTTTTATAATGTATTAGTAAATGTTAAGATTAACATTTACCAAAATTAATAAATGCTGTAGCCCATTGTTGCTAATTCATGCTTACTAATGTATTTAACAAATTAAACCTCATTGTAAAGTTATCATGTCACTGATTGAATGCATCTTCAGGTTACAAAAAGGATCTGATATCAGAACAATTCTTTTAACACCGCTTAATGTTAGCAATAGCATGTGTTGAAAACAGATCTAGAATCAGCCCTCGATGTGAGATACTTCATTTAAACAAAACCGACTAGTCTCTGCTACAACAGATTTGCATGTTCTTACTGAACAGAAGATCTTCTCACTTATGATGTGTTGGTGTGTCCCCATTATAATCTCTTCGGTCTCATAAATTGACAGGTGAGGCTGCTGGTTTACTCACGCCCTCTACTGTTTGTACTTAATATGCAACCTCGTGCTACACGCTTTCAAACATGCCAGCAACAGAACATAACAGAAATGTACATAGACTCGTTATTTGAATAATTTCATCCCAAAGTTGCACAGTTGTCAAAGTACAACCGCCAAACGACCTTAGACGACCAAACGAGCTTAGCTTTGGTTGTGGAGCAAATAATAACCAGAAAATACAACGCTGGATGACTCAAAGGGGGGTCATACTCACCATACAGATCCTCAAAACTCATTATTATAGGTCCCTCAAGTGCATGTTAATGTCATATGAATATTTCAATCAAAAAACCTGAAGTTTAAGGGCTTCCCCCATCTGTGTGCATCATGCAGCCAGGTGGAGAGCATCAAAGTTATCCAGTGACGTGTTAAGATATGATCTCTGCATACACGAAAGTGGAGCCGTCTCTTCTGTGAGGTGCAATGGGAATGTAACCAGGATAATATTAGCTAGCTGCTGGGTTTTCTGTGGCTGCTGGTGCGGAATCAGGAGAGGATGTAGGGAGAGAGTCAGTGGAAGTGGATTCCTTGGGTGTAGTATCGGCCCCACCAGAGGGGGTGCTGTCGTTGTCATCTTCCTGGGGGTAGAGCTCAGGGTATTTCTGCATACACTCCTGCATACTCCGGAAGTTTTCCACACATTCTGACCCCTTTACCTCCTCTTTGCTATAGTGAAAACAAGAAAAGGCTTCCTTGAACTGCTGTCCACAAGGGCCACTGGCCATACCGCCCAGACACGGGCAGTTCCAGTTTATGTCACCATTAGGTAGAATAAGACCTGTAGGGTCAAATGAAATGAGTGTAAATTGAGTATTCTAGAGGTAAGATAAACCATATTTAGGCTAAACTATGAAACATAATAATATTTTGTACAGTCATTTTTTGTATTTTGCAAGTAAATCAAGTTCAAAAACTTACCGTGATCCTCATACGGATCATTAGGGTCATCTTCAATTAGCTCAGCGTTACTGGGTGCTTCATGATCCTCTTTGGTGACAAATATGACGCGATCTTTACCTATTGTGAGAAAATAATTAAGTTACACACGATGATAAACATATAAGAATATTAAAAACTTTTAAAAAAGAATTATATTATATTATATATACACACACACATGCACACACACTCAAAATTACAAAAGCACATGACAACTAAAATGAAAACTAAATAAAGTGAAAATCCAAAATAAAAGCCGATTCTAAATATTAATAAATAGTATATATATTTTCATATTATATTATTTCATGTCATATCACATCTAATATAAAAGTTTGTTTATATAATATTATATTTATATACATTACATACACACACATACAGTATATAATGTACACATTATTATAGAAACAAAAACTTTTTTAAACTTCATTATGGGGTATTGTTTGTAGAATTAAGGGGAAAAAATATTAATTTAAATCGGCTAATCAGTGAAGCGCTGTGAATACTTTCCGTATGCACTATATGTATCTGTGTGCACTATATATATATATATGTATATATATATATATATATATATATATATATATATATATATATATATATATATATATATATATATATATGTCTTACAGCCCTGAGCTGATTAAATATCACAGACACCCCCGGACTGCAATTTCTGAGTAATCAAAATTAAAATGATCCACAAAGGGTTAAAGGTCAAATGAAACACTTTGCAATCTGTACACAAGGAATAAATAACCAATTTAGGCAAACGTTCTGTAATGAACTGAGTGAATGAGAACTTCACGTCTTGTTCTTAAAGCTATGCTAGTGCGTGATGTCGTGTGTTGAAGATCATTAGTTAAAACTGTAACCATTTGGTGGACTTTAGGTCATGAACTCCCCAGGTTATTACGATGACCTTGCAGGCGCCTGTCATATGTAGGGTGACACAACATGCAGTAATTCAGTCATCACAGCCATCAAAATAAGTCAGATCTAGGACTTATTGAGAACATATTTCGTTGAACTATAGATGTGTATATTTTATTGAGCTTATGCTGACTCTGAATAAGAAGAATGTTCATCTATAATTCCACCAGAAATTGAGTAATTCTTCACCAAACTTGTACACACATAACATAGGAATAATAATAGGAATAATTTAGAACGACACATTTAACCACATCTTAAAAGATTATTTGCAGTCGATAAATATTTAAATAACTCATTGATACTAACAAGCATGGCTGGGGAGAGTGACTTTTCCTGGCATGAGCACTAGCCGCACAGCTAAACGACAGTAAAAGATGGGTATAAAATGAGTTTAAACAGTCCGATTTAGGTGAGTCATACCTTCCTGTTTGCAGTACGACATATCTGCTGACAGATCCGTCTGATTGCCGTTTATCCGATCAATGAAACGCAAACACCGGTACAACGATCAATCCACACGCCTGTTACATCAACTCCAGCATGGAGGCAGGCAGCTACAGTAACCACGTGACGTCACGGCCGGTTGATACCATTTGTATCAAAATAAAAGTCATCATGACGTTACAAAATAAAAGTGAAGGAAATAACGCTTCCCCTGATGCGTTTTTTATTTTAACTTTTTTTTTTTTTTGTATTATTAAGCTACTTTTCAAATGCCTTAAATGTACAGATTATATTGCTTTAGCTTTGTCCAAGACCCAGATTTAAATCTTAAACTATGAAAATCTATATTAAAATAATTATTTGATACAGATGCTGTTTACTGTTAACTTTATTAAACTGATATTTTTTAAATATTTTTTCAAAACATACGACTGTCCCTCATACGGCTTATGTTGTGGCATCATTTTCAATTTTTTTTTTTTTTTTTTTTTTTTCAAAAAGTTTGGGTATTTGTTGGGTACCAACGGGGGTCAACATTGTCACTGAAGAGCATTCCTGGCATGCTGTGTGAAGAAGAAGCTAGGTAAAGCAAGGTAAATATCTCGTCAACTGGATACTTTTATTGTGGGTCGTTTTCAATTAAGCTTTATTTGTTAAATTAAGAAAAGGTGGCGTTTTAGGATGAATGTACTGCTAGACATTGCCCTTGACAAAGTGTAGACCGTTTTATAAAAATAAAAAGTGGTGGAAATGCTGTTTGCTCGTCACCTTCCCAGTGAGAGCGTGAAAACTGTGTTTTAAGGGAGTTTATTTGATCCATGAGATCAAGAAACAACCAAATCTGTCAAATAGTTGTTTGATTTTAAGACAGAAATAATAATGCACTTTACTCGCGTTTTTCTGTGTCAGCTGGCCAATTTCTTTTTTCTTACCTTGGGAATCACAGTCTCTCTCAGGAGACTGAACAGTTGTAGCTATTTTACTGTCATGCCCTCAGACTTTACTGACAGCTTGTCAGGAAACGGTGTGCAGCCTGTGTTTTACTAATTAACCGAGGTACCTGAGGTGATCAAGATTCCTGTGTTTTTCTGATGACAGCCTTTTACCCACATACATCATTACAGAGGACAGGTATGAGGAGTGCTAACATACGGAGGAAAACAAACAACACTTTTATTGGTAACTATATTTTGTGTACAGTGCATCTGGAAAGTAGTCACAGCGCTTCACTTTTTCCACATTTTGTTGTGTTGCAGCCTTATTCCAAAATGGGTCAAATTCATAATTTTTCATCAAGTCTACAAACAAGACCCTGTGAAAGAAGTTTGTATGTAATCTTGCAAATTTAAAAAAAAAAAAAAAAAAAAAAAAAAAAAAAAAAAAAAAAAAAAAAAAAAAAGTACATTCACAGCCTTTGCTCAATACTTTGTTGAAGCACCTTTAGCACCAATTACAGCCTCAAGTCTTTGAGTATGATGCTACAAGCTTGGCACACCTATTTTTGGGCAGTTTCTCCCATTCTTCTTTGCAGGACCTCTCAAGCTCCATCAGCGTCAGTGCACAGCCATTTTCAGATCTCTCCGGAGTTGTTCAATCGGGTTCAAGTCTGGGCTCTGGCTGGGCCACTCAAGGACATTCACAGAGTTGTCCTGTAGCCACTCCTTTGTTATCTTGGCTGTGTGCTTAGTGTCATTGTCCTGTTGGAAGATGAATCGTCGCCCCAGTCAGAAGTCCAGAGCACTCTGGAGCAGGTTCTCATCAAGGATGTCTCTGTACATTGCTGCATTCATCTTTTCCTCGATCCTGACTAGTCTCACAGTTCCTGCCACTGAAAAACATCCCCAGAGCATGATGCTGCCGCCACCACACTTTGGTATTGGCCAGGTGATGAGCAGTGTCTGGTTTCCTCCAGACATGACGCTTGCCATCCAGGCCAAAGAGTTCATTCTTTGTTTCATCAGACCAGAGAAAAGTTTTTTTCCCATGGTCTGAAAGTCCTTCAAGTGCCTTTTGGCAAACTCCAGGCGGGCTGTCATGTGCCTTCTGGCCACTCTACAGGCCTGATTGGTGTAGGGCTGCAGAGATGGTTGTTCTTCTGGAAGGTTCGCTTCTCTCCACAGAGAAATGCTGGAGCTCTGTCAGAGTGACCATTGGGTTCTTGGTCACCTCCCTGACTAAGGCCCTCATTCGTTCATCTTGGCGGTTCCAAACTTCTTCCATTTACGGATGATGGAGGCTGTGCTCATTGGGACCTTCAATGTTGCCGAAATTTTTCTGTACCCTTCCTCAGGTCTGTGCCTCAATACAATCCTGTCTCAGCGGTCTACAGACAATTCTTTGGACTTCATGGCTTGGTTTGTGCTCTGACATGCACTCTTAACTGTGGGACCTTATATAGACAGGTGTGTGCCTTTCGAAATCATGTCCAATCAACTGAATTTACCTCAGGTGGACTCCAATCAAGTTGTAGAAACGTCTCAAGGATGAAACCGTGGAAACATGAGCACCTGAGCTCAATTTTGAGTGTCATGTGATTTTATTTTTAATAAATTTGCAAAGATTTCAAACAAACTTCTTTCACATTGTCATTATGGGGTATTGTTTGTAGAATTAAGGGAAAAAATTATTAATTTAAATCGGCTAATCAGTGAAGCACTGTGAATACTTTCCGTATGCACTATATGTATCTGTGTGTGTGTGTGTGTGTGTGTGTGTGTGTGTGTGTGTGTGTGTATATATATATATATATATATATATATATATATATATATATATATATATATACACTGACGATCAGGCATAACATTATGACAGGTGAAGTATGACAGGTGAAGAAGAAACACTGATTATCTCTTTATCACGGCATCTGTTAGTGGGTGGGATATATTAGGCAGCATTAGTGAACATTTTGTCCTCAAAGTTGATGTGTTAGAAGCAGGAAAAATGGGCAAGCGTAAGGATTTGAGCGAGTTTGACAAGGGCCAAATTGTGATGGCTAGACGACGGTCAGAGCATCTCCAAAACTGCTCTTGTGGGGTGTTCCCGGTCTGCAGTGGTCAGTATCTATCAAAAGTGGTATCTATCAAAAGGAAGGAACAGTGGTGAACCGGTGACAGGGTCATGGGTGTCAAAGGCCGGCCCGTGTGGTCCGATCAAACAGACGAGCTACTGTAGCTCAAATTGCTCAAGAAGTTAATGCTGGTTCTGATAGAAAGGTGTCAGAATACACAGTGCATCGCAGTTTGTTGTGTATGGGGCTGCATAGCCGCAGACCAGTCAGGGTGCCCATGCTGACCCCTGTCCACTGCTGAAAGCGCCAACAGTGGGCACATGAGCATTAGATCTGTACCACAGAGCAATGGAAGAAGGTGGGCTGGTCTGATAAATCACCTTTTCTTTTACTTCACGTGGATGGTCGGGTGCGTGTGCGTCACTTACCTGGGGAACACATGGCACTAAGATGCACTATGGGAATAAGGCAAGCCGGTGGAGGTAGTGTGATGCTTTGGGCAATGTTCTGCTGGGAAACCTTGGGTTTATATATATATATATATATATATATATATATATATATATATATATATATATATATATATATATATATATATATATATATATATATATATATATATATATATAATATAATATAGGTGAATTTCCCTAATATGGAAAAATTGTATTCAGACTTCTGTGACATATTCCGATGTGTAGCCAAAACATTAAATCCACACCCAACACCATTAAAAGACCCCAAAAAAAAAAAACAGAATGTGTTCTAATCAAATCAAAGAAAATGCATATAGCACATTTATAAAATAAAACAAAAAAACTGAGACAATCTGCATCTTCCTAATGTGGGAAACTGAAAAGTCTGATAAGGCCAAAAAAAAAAAGGCCAAAATCACTTTGATTCATGTAGAATAGTAAAATCTTCTCTTGGTTATGGATGGATGAAATAGTTGATTTCTGATGATAATTGAACATCCTCAGAAAAAGAATACAATATGATCGTTTTGCTGCATTTATTATAAAGACATTAAGCAACTACTATTATCATGCCTTTTATGTAGAGTTAAATGCACATTCAGAATTCCTGACTGTTCTCTAGTTAATTTTAGGCCTATTTAACAATAAATACAAACAAACACATACAACCATAACAGGCATAGCCTAGACCTATTTGAAGGCAAAATATAAAACCTTGCAACTTGCACAAACAAACAGCCCACAGCTTGAACAAACTTGAGGCCAGATTCAACCTTGAGTCAGAATTCATGAACGTGCAGTGAACTGCAGCTCTAATATTGCATAACAACACTAAAACCCTGTAAAGTACCATATTTGTCCCACAAACCATGCCCCACCTCACATTGACTGAAGTACTGTCCCACATTAGAGTAATCGTACAGTCCCACTTTTCAAAACCACAGTGGGACAGTAGGAAATTTGATAAAAGTTTAAATATATGGTTTATTCATAGTTATACTATTTTTTTTTTGATGGACAAACATTTCATAAGCACATTAGGCCAAAAAGTAGCAGGTTTTGTTTAAATTTGTCAAAACTTTGTCACTGAACTTTCGGTGGACTTCACAAGGTGTTTCCTGCTTGATGATTGCTCCATCCATATATTTTGATCACATGACACCACAGCTATGGCTAACCCATAGTTTCACTGCAATTCATGTATTTATGGGGGACCTACAAACACTAGAGGGCTATTCATCCTAGTGACTTAGTCCTAGAAGAAAGAAAGATGGTATTTTTGTATAAATGTACCACAAGGTGGCAGCATCTCTTTTAACCACTGATTAACAGCTTAGTGACAGTTTAGTAGAGAAACAACATCCACATTTTCATCCACAAAAATAAATAAATAAACAATGAAGCATATTGAAAACACCTTCCATCCTTACTCGCTTGCCTCTACATCTTGTCTGCTTGCCTTTTATACAATTTATTTTGGTGTTTGCCCTCTGGTGGCAGCTGTCAGTGTTCTTGGGGTTGTAAGTACTGTGTGTGTGGGTGACCTTCAGTCACTTTTTTTGGGTAGAGCTTGTATCTGCTCATCTAGTTTTGCCAGGAAGAGATGCTACATTGACTCTGCATGGGGGAGGGAATTATGTCACACCCATCACCTTCACAGGCTCTCTTATCATTGAGTGCTGCTGGTGGATGTGGTGTGACGCAGCCTCTGCTAACCTTGAAAAATGTTCAAGTCAGGCCACTGTATCGATCTACCTATGAGAGAGAGAGAAGCTTGGAGGATTAGTTCACACCAAAAATGAAAATGTCATCAAAGCAGTGTTCTAATTATGTGTGTATATATATATATATATATATATATATATATATATATATATATATATATATATATATATATATATATATATATATATATATATATATATATATATATATATATATATATATATATATATATATACATATATATATATATATATATATATATACACTCACCTAAAGGATTATTAGGGTTATAAGATTTGGGCACATCCAGGGCACGAAGCTCCCGTTCCACCACAAAAAGATGCTCTATTGGGTTGAGATCTGGTGACTGTGGGGGCCATTTTATTACAGTGAACTCATTGTCATGTTCAAGAAACCAATTTGAAATGATTCAAGCTTTGTGACATGGTGCATTATCCTGCTGGAAGTAGCCATCAGAGAATGGGTACATGGTGGTCATAAAGGGATGGACATGGTCAGAAACAATACTCAGGTAGGCCGTGGCATTTAAACGATGCCCAATTGGCACTAAGGGGCCTAAAGTGTGCCAAGAAAACATCCCCCACACCATTACACCACCACCACCAGCCTGCATGGTGGTAACAAGGCATGATGGATCCATGTTCTCATTCTGTTTACACCAAATTCTGACTCTACCATCTGAATGTCTCAACAGAAATCGAGACTCATCAGACCAGGCAACATTTTTCCAGTCTTCAATTGTCCAATTTTGGTGAGCTTGTGCAAATTGTAGCCTCTTTTTCCTATTTGTAGTGGAGATGAGTGGTACCCGGTGGGGTCTTCTGCTGTTGTAGCCCATCCGCCTCAAGGTTGTGCGTGTTGTGGCTTCACAAATGCTTTGCTGCATTCCTCGGTTGTAACGAGTGGTTATTTCAGTCAAAGTTGCTCTTCTATCAGCTTGAATCAGTCGGCCCATTCTCCTCTGACCTCTAGCATCAACAAGGCATTTTCGCCCACAGGACTGCCGCATACTGGATGTTTTTCCCTTTTCACACCATTCTTTGTAAACCCTAGAAATGGTTGTGCGTGAAAATCCCAGTAACTGAGCAGATTGTGAAATACTCAGACCGGCCCGTCTGGCACCAACAACCATGTCACGCTCAAAATTGCTTAAATCACCTTTCTTTCCCATTCCCCTAAATGCATTGAAGCAACTGCCATGTGATTGGTTGATTAGATAATTGCATTAATGAGAAATTGAACAGGTGTTTCTAATAATCCTTTAGGTGAGTGTGTACATATCTATATATGTGTATGTATGTATACATGTATTTATATGTCTGTATATGTGGTCACTGTATGCCACTATTATTGAAAATCGCAAAATAAAAATTCTTTAGAACAACTAATTTTGTGCTACACAGAAAATTTAAATCACATGGGTTTGGAACGGCATCAGCAGTTTGCATTTTAATTTTGGGGTGAACTATTCCTTTAAAACTTTTTTTCTAAGTCTGTGTGGTCGGCTTAGCTATAATTGTTTTCTGTCTGGTCAAATAAAGGAGCTTATAGAATATGATGAATCTGAGAGATAATTATACAGTTCTAATGCTAGAAATCCCTTGCTTTCGTTTACAAAACAGCTATATTGCATGTGTAAAATAAATAGAGCATTCTTAAATTTATTGAAGCTGTGTAGGCGGTCTGTTGCTTCCTCTGAGCAGTCTTGCTAGTTGACTGGCTATCAGAAAGCTTATATAATTGCTTCAGTCTGGGCATAGCATGTTGGTTTCACGTTGGAATTACTTAACAAACTACCTCCTTTTGTTATTTGCTATGTGTGGGTGCAGGCTGTATATAGCTATAGAGTTGTTAATTCTTAAAAAAAACCTTCAGATCATGTAATATTAAATTCATTCTAAGGCAGAATAAGGCTGCCTGGCAATCTCACACTTTGCTTTTCTTCATACAGCCTGAATCAGACATTGCCTCATGCACTCTCTGTTCTATTCTTCATGATCTGTCCACAGTGTTTGTCATCCAGACCCTGACGGGCAGAGAACCGGTGTAAACCAGGCTGTTGTGGATGGACAATTGTTTTTGTCACAAGAAAAAAAAAATCCCTAGTTGGCTATGTTTATGTATTATACTTGTTGGCTCTGTTGTTTTGGGGAATGCATTACAATTCACTATACACTCAAAAAAAAAAAGTTCAAAAAGGAAATTTTCATGGCAATGTCATATTGAGTTCCTTAATAGAACCTTTCAGTGAACAGTTCTTAAAATAACCATTAGATAATTGTCATAATCTAGAGGACATTTTTCCACTATAAAGAACCTTTTGTGCAATAGAAAGTTTCCATTGATGTTAAAGGGATCTTAAAAGTCTGTATGTGAAGGTTTAGCTCAAAATACACAACAGATCATTTTTTTATAGCATATTATAATTGCCACTTTTGAGGGGTGAGCAAAAATGTGCCATTTTTTTTGTGTATACCTTTACATGCAAATGAGCTGGTGCTTCCGGCCCCCTTTCAAGAAGAGGGTGGAGCTTCAAGAGCTCATGCTCCGGTGCAGGACAATCTCATCTCACAGAATGAAAATGTCAGAACAGAAACTCTCAGTAGCGGTGTTCAGTTAGAACACAGCCAATTACACAAAAGCACCCGTTACAACTAACATTAAACAAATACACTCACCTAAAGGATTATTAGGAACACCTGTTCAATTTCTCATTAATGCAATTATCTAATCAACCAATCACATGGCAGTTGCTTCAATGCATTTAGGGGTGTGGTCCTGGTCAAGACAATCTCCTGAACTCCAAACTGAATGTCAGAATGGGAAAGAAAGGTGATTTAAGCAATTTTGAGCGTGACATGGTTGTTGGTGCCAGACGGGCCGGTCTGAGTATTTCACAATCTGCTCAGTTACTGGGATTTTCATGCACAACCATTTCTAAGATCCCACCGGGTACCACTCATCTCCACTACAAATAGGAAAAAGAGGCTACAATTTGCACAAGCTCACCAAAATTGGACAGTTGAAGACTGGAAAAATGTTGCCTGGTCTGATGAGTCTCGATTTCTGTTGAGACATTCAGATGGTAGAATCAGAATTTGGCGTAAACAGAATGAGAACATGGATCCATCATGCCTTGTTACCACTGTGCAGGCTGGTGGTGGTGGTGTAATGGTATGGGGGATGTTTTCTTGGCACACTTTAGGCCCCTTAGTGCCAATTGGGCATCGTTTAAATGCCACGGCCTACCTGAGCATTGTTTCTGACCATGTCCATCCCTTTATGACCACCATGTACCCATTCTCTGATGGCTACTTCCAGCAGGATAATGTACCATGTCACAAAGCTCGAATCATTTCAAATTTGTTTCTTGAACATGACAATGAGTTCACTGTACTAAAATGGCCCCCACAGTCACCAGATCTCAACCCAATAGAGCATCTTTGGGATGTGGTGGAACGGGAGCTTCGTGCCCTGGATGTGCATCCCACAAATCTCCATCAACTGCAAGATGCTATCCTATCAATATGGGCCAACATTTCTAAAGAATGCTTTCAGCACCTTGTTGAATCAATGCCACGTAGAATTAAGGCAGTTCTGAAGGCGAAAGGGGGTCAAACACAGTATTAGTATGGTGTTCCTAATAATCCTTTAGGTGAGTGTATATACAGACCTTTTCAGTGGGTGCTTAATAAACTGGTAAACTTTATATCCGTAAAACAACTCTGATGAACTAATAAAGTGCGTGCTCTTCATTTCATTACGGCCGTGACCAGTATCGCCCTGGAGACTGTAAGCTGGATCACAAACAGTTGGTACAGATCCATCCTTGAATAACAACTTTTTAGCAAAGCCTGCCTTGTATTGCCCCTCGTTCACAAAGCAGTCTGGAGTAAAATGATTTGCGCAGACATAAACAAATGTAGGTATATTTTGGGGCGCATTACCTTCAAAAATAAAACTCAGTGGCTCAGATGTTTGGAGGAAATGAAGACCCTTATGTTCACGCTTACATCCAACAACAGAAAACTGGGATTGCTTACGAGACATTGTTGTCGGTACAGCTGCTCGAGCGCGGAGGATAGCGTACAACTTGCTGAGGAAACTATGGTAATGCAGGACTGTCAGTCAGTGGTCGTGGGCGGGGCCTGAGCAGTATGACGTCATACTGCTCAGTGAATCAAAATGGCATTTACTCACCCTTATCCCATCCAAGATGTTCATGTCTTTCTTCAGTAGAAAATAAAAATTTGTTTTTGAGGAAAACATTCCAGGATTTTTCTCCACATCATAGACTTCAATGGCAACCAAAATGTTGACGAATGAAATGTTGAAATGTTGTCCAAATCAATGCAGTTTCAAAGGGCTTCGAAGGGCTCTACATGATCCCAGCTGAGGAATAGGGTCTAGTGAAACCATTGGCCATAAAATGGTCATTAAAATGGCCATTTTTTTAAAATACTTTTTAACCTAAATTGCTCATCTTGCGCTGCTCTGCGACACACAACGGATTAATCACTTCGGAAAGGTCACACTAGCGGAAGCGAACATGCAAAGACTAATACAAACATTCTTTATCAAAAAAAGGTAAAACAACGATGTCGGACGATTTTGAAGTTGGAGTTTTTTCTTGTAAAGGGCGTTTGCATTAGTTCTTGCACGTTCGCTTGGGGCGGCACTTCCGCCTAAGTCCAGCGTGACCTTTCTGTCGTGATTACGCAATCCCTGGCATGTCGCAGAGCAGCGCAAGATGAGGAATTTAGGTTAAAAAGTACAAACCCGATTCCAAAAAAGTTGGGACACTGTACAAATCGTGAATAAAAAAGGAATGCAATTATTTACAAATCTCATAAACTTATATTTTATTCACAATAGAATATAGATAACATATCAAATGTTGAAAGTGAGACATTTTGAAATGTCATGCCAAATATTGGCTCATTTTGGATTTCATGAGAGCTACACATTCCAAAAAAGTTGGGACAGGTAGAAATAAGGCCGGAAAAGTTAAATGTGCATATAAGGAACAGCTGGAGGACCAATTTGCAACTTATTAGTTCAGTTGGCAACATGATTGGGTATAAAAAGAGCCTCTCAGAGTGGCAGTGTCTCTCAGAAGTCAAGATGGGCAGAGGATCACCAATTCCCCCAATGCTGCGGACAAAAATAGTGGAGCAATATCAGAAAGGAGTTTCTCAGAGAAAAATTGCCAAGAGTTTGAAGTTATCATCATCTACAGAGCATAATATGATCCAAAGATTTAGAGAATCTGGAACAATCTCTGTGCGTAAGGGTCAAGGCTGGAAAACCATACTGGATGCCCGTGATCTTCGGGCCCTTAGACGGCACTGCATCACATACAGGAATGCTACTGGAATGGAAATCACAACATGGGCTCAGGAATACTTCCAGAAAACATTGTCGTGAACACAATCCACCGTGCCATTCGCCATTGCCGGCTAAAACTCTATAGGTCAAAAAAGAAGCCATATCTAAACATGATCCAGAAGCGCAGGCGTTTTCTCTGGGCCAAGGCTCATTTAAAATGGACTGTGGTAAAGTGGAAAACTGTTCTGTGGTCAGACGAATACAAATTTGAAGTTCTTTTTGGAAAACTGGGACGCCATGTCATCCGGGCTAAAGAGGACAAGGACAACCCAAGTTGTTCTCAGTGCTCAGTTCAGAAGCCTGCATCTCTGATGGGATGGGGTTCATGAGTGCGTGTGGCATGGGCAGCTTACACATCTGGAAAGGCACCATCAATGCTGAAAGCTATATCCAAGTTCTAGAACAACATATGCTCCCATCCAGACGTTGTCTCTTTTAGGGAAGACCTTGCATTTTCCAACATGACAATGCCAGACCACATACTGCATCAATTACAACATCGTGGCTGCGTAGAAGAAGGATCCGGGTACTGAAATGGCCAGCCTGCAGTCCAGATCTTTCACCCATAGAAAACATTTGGCGCATCATAAAGAGGAAGATGCCACAAAGAAGACCTAAGACAGTTGAGCAACTAGAAGCCTGTATTAGACAAGAATGGGACAACATTCCTATTCCTAAACTTGAGTAACTTGTCTCCTCAGTCCCTAGACGTTTGCAGACTGTTATAAAAAGAAGAGGGGATGCCACACAGTGGGAAACATGGCCTTGTCCCAACTTTTTTGAGATGTGTTGATGCCATGAAATTTAAAATCAACTTATTTTTCCCTTAAAATGATACATTTTTCAGTTTAAACATTTGATATGTCATCTATGTTGTATTCTGAATAAAATATAGAAATTTGAAACTTCCACATCATTGCATTCTGTTTTTATTCACAATTTGTACAGTGTCCCAATTTTTTTGGAATCATGTTTGTAAATGTTTATTTTTTTCTTGAAAACGATCGATGGTTTCGCTAGATAAGACCCTGTTCCTTGTCTGGGATCGTGCAGAGCCCTTCGAAGCCCTTTGAAACTGCATTGATTTCAACATTTTGGTTGCCATTGAAGTCCATTATGTGAAGAAAATTCCTGGAATGTTTTCCTCAAACTTAATTTCTTTTTGACTGAAAAAAGAAAGACACAAACATCTTGGATGAGTTGGGGGTGAATGAATTATCAGGAAATTTTCATTTTAAAGTGAACTAATGCTTTAATGGAGCCATAAATGCTAATTAAGAACCTTTCTTTTTAGGGTTTTACTTCAGTATTTCAATACATAAACATAGTAAATGACCAGGTCTGAAAATGACTTTGATTTCTGTGGTGCCTTTATTTTTATTATCTTACCCAATGAAATGTTACCACAGTTATGAATATAATTATGAGGTCTCCTTTTCTCAACCTTTATAAGAAAAATAAAATAGCTGGGTCTTGTGATCATTTTGGTCTGGGTTTTGAAGCTTATCAATTTTCTTTTCTCTATTTTTTTGTTTTTCTGTTTTCAAAGTAGTTCCAGTAGTAGCCTTTTTATGCTTTCAGAGGCTGTTGAGGAATTTATTAAACACAAACCTGAAACAAATAACTCAGGGAATCAATGCTCCCCATGACCTGTATTTAATTCTCCCTCGTCTTGGAGCAGCATGGGGTCAGCTAATATTTTATAGATTATACCCGAGTCGTATAGCGCCCATGGCATTCCATGTTCTTTTCTTCATTCTGCACCAATAGTCTGATGAAAGTCTGAAAGAGAGAATGTTCTGTATATTCATAAAAGCAGGACATAATTCTGTGACAAATCCAAAAGCTATCCAGGTGGCTGACATAAATACTAATAGAGACCTCTAGCCATTATCCAGAGTTATTGATTGTGGTTTTGTGGCTTTGTGGCTTTACAACAACTGCCTGTTCTCAGTGTGTTTATGATGAATGGTTAAAACATTTCTCCACAACAGCCTATTTTAGAGTAATATATGAGAGTAGTAAATAACATGCTTTTAGGCTGTACTTTTGACATGATAAATGCAAGAACACATGATTTTTTTGTGACATTTTATCTATAGCACACCGTTTATTCTGTCACATAGCCTACCTATTATCTAATCCATTGAGTCCTCTTTTTGTCCTTAAGCATCATAATTTTCTCTGCACTAAAGCTGCATCTGGCAACTGATGACATCTTTGACAGGAAGACATGTCTGTCATATCCTGTTAAATCATTCACATCCTCTTAGACTTCACAGCTGCATAAGATGTGCCATTACATTTAGGCCTTTGGAACAGCCTGTCCCCCGGTGGCTCTGCTCTGTAGTTTAAGTGCTTTGGCTTTAGTTCAGTGGGAACTTGAAGAGGCTTTGGGTTTCTCAGTGGAAGGTGTTGAGCCACTGGTGTTCACTGTAAGATTCTCTGTGTTGTGTTCTGACCCAGTGAAGTGTTTTGTGAGTCATCATTAAACATCAAATAGAATACAAGTGTACATTGTTATTGTAGACTGACCTCCTGCCACCATTGCTTTTAAATTGGGTATTTTGGGTAATAACAATAATTGGGGTGCACTTACAGTGTTGGGCATGGTTTTTACATATAGCAAAAATGTAAATATATACAATATTTTTAAATGCATTTAAGCAAACATTTAACCCAATCGCTGGGTTAAAACAACCCATTTGCTGTGTTTGTCCATATTCAACCCAACTTGGGTTGTTTTTAACCCAGCATTTTTTGTAGTGTACTCCAGTCTTCAGTGTCACATGATCCCTCAGAAATCATTCTAATATGCTGATTTGCTGATCAAGAAACACTAATGTCAACAATTATGCTGCATAATATTTCTGTGGAAACCGTGATTTTTCAGGATTTTTTTATGAATAGAAACTTCAAAAGAACAGCAGTTGTTTAGCTAATGAATAATCTAAATTAAGTCGAAATGGGGTGAACGCCACATGCAGCACTTTTTGGCCTTTTTTTATCTTAGACTGGTGTTTTTTTAGCTATGGTGATCTGGGTGGTTGCTAGGGTGTTGCTATGATGTTCTGGGCAGTTCCAGGGCTTTGCTGTGTGGTTGCTCAGGTGTTGCTGTGATGTTTGCTATCGTAGTTCCAGGGCTTTGTTATGCGGTTGTAATTGTGGTTCCAGGGATTTTCTATGTTGCAGTGGTGTTTTGGGTAGTTGCTAGGGCGGTGCTATGTGGTTGCTATCATAGTTCCAGGATGTAGTTACTATGGTTTTCTGTGTGGTTGTTGCAGTGGTGTTCTGTGGGTGGATGCTAGGGTGTTGCTATGTGTTTGCTACGGTGTTCTGGGTGGTTGCTAATTTGTTGCGTTCATAGTTCCAGGGCTTTCCTATGTGTTTGTTATTGTGGTTCCAGGGCTTAGCTTTGTATGTGGTTACTACTGTTTTACAGTAGTAAAACAGTACTGGTTTGTATGTGGTTGCTAGTGTATGTGTTAGCATATCTGTTTGATATCAGTAAGTTGCAAAAGTAACTTCTAAGTTGTAACAGTCTAAAAAGTTGAGATGTGTTTGCATGGTGCATTTAAAATTAAATTTGTCATTTTATCACTCATTTAAACATTCCTTTTCTGTGCATGAGTTTATTGGTGTTTGATTTGTTTTGGCTTTGTTTGCATGTCCCCAATAACCCTGCAACAGATGAGACGCAAATAAATTTTTTTTAATACTGTATGTAAAACGCCATGTAGGAGTGATTCAAGCCGATAGTCCATCTCATACAGTTCTTGCAGCTGTCCAAATGGACAACATCTGAACCCAATAAACTCTATAAAGTGCAGACACAGACTTCATTTGTGGAAGATAACTTTTTTATTATTTTTTTAATCAGGTTTTACCTGTGGGACTCTGTGGGGTTGCATTTTATCCACTTTAGCTAAATAAACCAACTATGAATTTACTTTTCCCTTAGATCTCGCATCTCACTAGACAGCCACGTTTCGGAGACTTGAAGCTTTTTGCCCTAAAACGACTTGACCTGATTTTTCCTAAGTAACCAAATCCACTGAATAAAGTCCAGGCTTAGCATTCATTTTGTGTAAATGGAAAATGTATCAGACCGCCATAACAGGATGTTCATTTGTGTACAATTGGAGTATCACAGTTTAGAGAACAATTGTTATCACCTGCATCACAGTGTTTGAACAAAAAAAACAACATGTTTTTACATGCGCGCACAGGGTAATTACAAAGCTTTTATGTAACCTCTCATTTCAGAAATACTATTTTGGGTATAAAAACAAAAAGTGCTTTGAGCTTTGGACAAACTGATGAGAC
The DNA here is from genome assembly GCA_018749465.1 of Paracanthobrama guichenoti. Taxonomy (NCBI): domain Eukaryota; kingdom Metazoa; phylum Chordata; class Actinopteri; order Cypriniformes; family Gobionidae; genus Paracanthobrama; species Paracanthobrama guichenoti. Next base: position 23,149,192 of record CM031953.1, read on the forward strand.
GGGCAATTTGTCAAGCCAATACTTGTTTTCAAAACACTGAGGTTACTATTGCTCATGTTTCCCACAGTTTTACTCCTGCAGATTCTTGATTCTCCCACTAAACTTTCCCCTCATGTGATGCTACAATGGCTCTGGCTGGAAAAGCCTCTTTTGTATAGCTTTCTCAGTGGGAGAAGCTCTGGGTTTTGGTTGTTTTAAATCTGTCTAAGAGGCAGTTTGTGTTTTTTGGCTCTCAAATTCTTCTTGTTTGTGTGCGTGATGTTTGACTGGAATAGTCGATTGTACGTTTTTGGACAAACTAATATTATTGCATCTGATTATAAAGTATCAAACCAAGTGGTTTTTCTTTAGCTAACTTTCTGAGCCATTTATGCTGTTATTTCTAATCAGCACATTGAATGTGAGATCCACTCACGTTTGACAACCAGAAAGTGTCCAAATACTTTTTATCTTTATTTGAATGGGAATCTGAATGGTAGATCTATTGTTTTAATAATTTATAATTAAAAAAGCTTAATATTTTGTGAAATATTTAGCTTGAAACGTCATTATTTTAAATAAATGCCAATTGTTTTCATATTTTGTTATATAATGCAATGACATTTAGACGTTTTTAAGTGCCCAAATACTTTTTGGGTCTGATAATGATATCACTGTCTGTGTGATGTTTGGTTTGTATGACTACAAAAGACGTTGTGGATTTGGCTTGTGTTGTGTTGCGTTGCACTGTTGTTGACCTGAAGGCCTGAAACAGAATCAATCACCTGACAGCTCCTGAACTTGTGTTCTCTAGAATATCTCTAGTCAAGTCAATATAGCGCTTTACACAATACAGATTGTTTCAAAGCAGCTTGGTAACAGGAAAATTATGCATTTTGGCTGCTGTTCAGCTGAAGTCAGTTGAGTTCAGTTCCGTTGTAAAGATAATCAATAATTAAAATAGTTAATGTCATGTATAAAGCAGTCATCGTCTGACTCAGTTCGGTTCTCATACAACAGCGTCAGTACAGTCAGATCAATAATACTGTTGGATATTATTGATCTGACTTTACTGAATATAGCACTTGAATATATTTGAATATAGTAAAAAAAGTCACATAACATTCCTTTTGCACAGTTAGGTTATATGCATCATGTCCAAGGTCTCAATAATTTATAAACGTATACATTTAGCTTATTGCTTTGCAATATTTGTTCTAGACATCTAATAGCCTTGATGCTTGTAAATTATTTCTGAATGGCTTTGAACAAATTGTATAGTGGGTGGTGGATTTCTCTTCACTGAGGTCATATTTACCATAGAATGAACTGCATCACCTCACTTCACTGAACTCCTATTTCCAGCAGTGTCAACATCAGCAGGTTTATTCCGCAAGCACCTTCACTTTTGTTGTTTTGTACAATTCCAACTACCCCTGGTTTAAATTTAGGATGTTTTTATGTCTCTGTTTGTGTTGGTAGACTGCCGTAATCTTTCAAATCTGGACTTGTTCAGGTTTTCATTTGTGCTTCACTTTCAATCGAATTCCATCCGCACTCTCGGGCCCCCCCGGGGTCTCCTCATCATGTCTGAGGCCTAATGGGGGTGCACCTGGCCTGCTTGCGGAATTCCGCACACGGGGTGGAACAATGCTCAGCGGTTCTTTGTTCCCAGTGGAGCATCCGAGTACCGCGGCGCGGGCCGTGTGAAGACCTGAGGGGGGAGCGAGGGGGTTTGAGTGGGTGGGCGGGGGGGTCTGCTCTCTGAACTTACTCTGTGAAAGTGATCTCTGACCTTTGATATCCAGAGAAGAACAACAAACATGACGTTCGTGGTATGACAGATGTCTAATGTTGATAAACCGTTCAAAGACTGATTGTGCTGCTGCTGTACATGGAATTATGCAATGTTTAGAAATGCTGCACCTTCTTTTGTCTAATTTCTTCGCACTAGATCTGAGAGCTTTTATAGTCTCTCATGTTTTGTGTGTATTATAGTAACCTAAAATAACTTTCAAACCGTTTGTTACTAAAATTATACTTATATATTTGAGCTATTGAGCTACAACTATTATGTTTTAAAAATGACATGACACAAAGTAAGTAGATTCACAAACTATTTAATAGTATCCACAGGGTAATCCAAAAGAAGAAGAGCAGGCAAACCACAACCATGCACGAAAGAGACCGGACAAAGGTCAACTGAAAACACAGGACTTAAATACACAGACAAATGATTAGAAATTAGAAAAAATGACGACAAACTAGTGGCGGGAAATGGTGCAACTGAGTCCAAACAGGGTGATATTGTGAGAGTGTGTGTATATATATATATATATATATATATATATATATATATATATATATATATATATATATATATACACACACACACACCTGTTATTTGTTTGCTTAAAAATGACAAAATGTGTGTGTTTGTGTATACACACTATATACTTGTTTCCCCTCATTAACATTTATTTGAATGGGCCCTTAAAATTCTATCATCATTTAATCATGTCATTCCAAACCTTTATAACCTGTGAAACACAAAAGGCAGTATTTTGAAAAATGTCTTCTCTTATTTTTGTATAAAGGAAGTCAATGGGTTCCACAGGACAACAGAGTGCTTCAAGAAATCTTATTGAATTCAGTAGAAGAAATTAAGTTGTGCAGGTTTGGAACGAAGGTGAAGGTAAGTAAATATGTTTCAAGTTCAAGTTTATTTATAATCATTTGGGGTTTTCAACTTCGAATTTTCAACTTTCATTTTAAAGATGCAGCGACTCATTTCTGCATCTACATAATATGATACTAAAAATACCAAATGCTAATCCCATTTAATGTCATCATAAACTCATGGCCAATTTAGATTTGCTGTATAATATGCATTGCATTCATGTCTTTCTTCATTTTAAGGCATAATGCCAGAGGTCTCAATTAACATAATACCAAAGTTGTCGCTGTCAGACATGATTAGTATTTTCAGTTGTGTTTTGGTGAAGCCAGCTTCTGTGCAACAAGCCACGTGGCAAGTGTATTTCCATAACTGCAGTATGAAAGAATAGTCTAGTTGAAAATCTCTGCAATACTAGGCTATAACCTATACCTAAAACAGTAACCCGTTCATATGGCCACATAATCCTGATGTTTATGATGGTTTCAGATTAAAATAACGATCACAGAGTATAATAGACATTCAGTTTCATTCTATTGTTTAAAACTGAGCGGGAGGTTA